>KB672220.1:0-160000 GCA_000349105.1 Anopheles epiroticus | reverse complement strand
AGCAGCCGTGGTTCGGTTCCGTGCGCGGAAGTGCACGGAGAGAGCGTTGCGTCGTTGCATTGATGCAGCGAGGCTAAATGGTTCCTCTCCGGCTTTTGTTTCACCCCCCCTCCCTTCCCTACCCTAACCCCGCTTTCCAAGTGCGATGGCCCCGATAGTCTGGTGCTTAATGAGACGGTTTATTTTCCCATCGGTCGCAACACCCGATCATTACTCGCTATTACCCGCGATGACGATGACAACGATGGGAGATAGACGGATGGGATACAGTGGCGTAGCTTAAGAGCTATTGCAGGGTGAGCAAGGATTAAGCTGGTCATCCATGAAAGTGACATTGAAACCGGGCTCGGTGCAGGACTGCGGTGGCAAACCGGTGGCCAAGTACAATGTTTAAACCGAACGGGAACATGCGTGCCAAGGTCTGGATAATGTCAGTCGATTAGCTAATTGTAATGTTTCGAAGCAACAGCTTGTTGACTGATTCCACACTGTGATATGTAAATAAGGTTATCGAACGGAAGGGCTGATGGTGGTGGGTGTTTCGTAAAAGCTTCAACACGCCATAAACGGGATGAGCGGAAAATGCAACTATCATTATTTGTTGCCGTGTGTGAATGGAAGAGCATTTTTATTGTTTTCGCAGTACGAGTCATGGTTTTGGATAGGCAGTCATACTTATTCGTGAGCATCATGAGTTTCTATTTTTAAGTTGCATATTCATATACATTAGAACACAAAGCTACCGTAATAGATAGCTAGTGAACACACGTATCTTGTTATTGGAAAAAACCGCTCACTTTTAGGGGGGCTTAAAGCAACCTTTTTAAATGCAAATGTGTCATCGATAAAGTCTAAGTAGCTGGCTTTCTCAAAAATGGCAAAGATTTACAAGGGTCAACACCATTTTTGTAAACTTACTAAAACGACTTAAAATTACGATAATTAAAATGGCAAAACGGCCCAAATGTGAATCGGACAAATTCGGGCATTTCGGATTGGGAGGCAAGCGAGATTTCAATACAATTGTCTTAGGCTTACAAATTTGTCGGTTAGTTAAGCTTTGTAAGGGTAAGATATCGTTAAATATCAGCCTTGAAAATTGTAAAATAAACTGAAACATGCATTAAGCTCATCAGCTTACGTTGACTAGTTAATCATTCGCTGACGTACTGCTATTATAACAGGTAATATAAAAGAGATGTTACAAGAAGTTCATTAATTAGTGTCCATTTTGATTCGTTTACTTTTGAAAGCCATGATAGGAGATAATAAAGTTTTGTTAACATTGGGTTTGTTCAACTAATTTGCATTCGTATCTATGATCAAACCGTCCCAAAGGAATAAAAGATTCAAATGAACGATATCTGATTTGAGTAAGCTGCAAATTAGTTTCATTTTTATTTGCATTTTATTCAAAATAAGTACCAACAATAAATTTGACAATTCAAACCCGATATCATTTTGAATAAAACAATCTTTGATTTAAAACTATTATAGAATGTTTAAAGCAAGAATACCATGGACATCGATAGCGTTGATTAACCTTATCAAACATGAATCTAATTTTTAATGTATTCGTTGCACTTTCTGCATCGCCGAATTGGGATCGAAAGGGCTCATCCGTCTATCGATCGACTAATAAACATAAACATAAAGATTGCGTTCAACAAAACATGCATAATAGGTTGAAATAAAACATATTTTAGAGTTTTGGGTAAATATCAACCGTTGCGCTAAAGCAGGCAAGTTGTGGTTTAATTTTTGCAGGCAATTACAAGAACACTTGGGCACCATTATTTGGTGTCTGTTAAAAGGTGGTCATATTGATCTTCAAGGGGTTTTAGATGACGGATACAGCTTTTAATTATAAAATATCTGTTTCACTTCCAAAAAGCACCTTGAAATTGGGAAAACAAATTTGTACCGGGATCTTTCCAGCTGATTTTGTATTTTATTCTAGCCTCATTTAAAAACAATCCAAAATCTTCTTGAACCCCTTCTTTAGTACCCCTTTTGTACAACCTACGGAACGCTAATTCCAATCCCACTTGCACATCGTTCCGTACCGTCGCCGGAAAACAAATTATAACACTAGAAACAAACAAATAAAATATTAAAAAGCCAAATTATACCGTGCCGACCCTTTAATTAGGAATCGTTTTCTCGTTGGTTTGATAAATTGGATTTGAAGCCGCGCCGGCTACGAACACTGGGGCCACAAGAAATGACGTCAAAGACACGACACAAAGCCACACACACACACACACACACACATACGTACACAAACACATAAACCGGGTCATAATTTGATTTTGTTTGAATAGTGAAATCGGGACCCTTTTCGGGATGGGTTCGATTGCCCATCATATGTCCGGCGTGCCTTCCAGCGATGCTCCCTCCCTCGCTCCCGCCCAGACCCCTTTTTTTTCGGTGCCAACTGCCACCAAGTGTGATCCCACAAATCATACACCCGGCCATCGGAACCTTTGGTGTCTTGCCGATGTGTGTATTCTATTCCACTTTTCCACCCTGCTCCACCTATCCGCAGGGCAATTATTCATTTCGGCTGAGCAGCAGCATTCGAGAACGCTCCAGCTCGCGTCGATTTGCTAAGCAACGCCGTGCTTTAGTCTGCTTGGTCCTTTGGCCACTCTGCACTGCTCAACCCGGGCCTGTCCGTCGCCCTGGGGCCCGCGCTTCACACTCGAAATGGGAGGAAAATCGAAAATTTAAATTAGAACCGAACCGAAGCCCTATGATCACCCCGGGGTAGAAATGGTGGCAAAAAAAGGAACGCCAAAGAGAACGGCCGAACGGGAAGAGCCAACGAGCTACTAGGAAAGGGAGCGAGACGGAGGCAAAGGGACGGGCGCTTGGCAGGAGCGAGAGGCGACAAAGATGCTGCGCGAACCATTTAGTTAGTGTGCGGCGGGTTCGGAAATGGGGAATGATGATTACTGCTGCGTGTTTTAAAGGTGTGTATGTTCGTGCATGTTTTTCGTGCTCGACGACGCTGGCCGACGGTCCAGGACGAAGGTTGGGCCGGGGCGATGCGGCCGAAAAGTCGTAAAACAAACTGACCGAGAGTTTTTAAAAGCTTTAATTTTCGGTTTTCGGCGGCGGTGAAGTGTCGGCAACCGACACCGCTCTGTGTATCGCCGTTTGTTTCCCTTAGCCCCGTCAGGGGAGAGAGGGGAAGGGGGTTGGTGGAGGTCAGTGTGTGTGTGTGTGTGTGTGCACATTTGACGGCTGCCGCGCGGTCCCTTTTTGTAAAGTGTGAAGAGTGTATGTTTAGCGCACCCGAAACTGGGGCACTTTACGGCTGCGGGATGGGAATGTGCGATGGGGCTTTTTGCACGGGACGATCACGGGGCGAACGAAACGCCCCCGGCCACTCTCGGGACACAGTCGTAGCCTGATCAAGCGAGTTGAGCGAAAAGTGCTGAAAAGACGGATTGACGGACTGCGGCGAGAGCGCTTGTGTGCAAGAACTTGCCCCTCCGGGAAAGGGACGGCCGAAGGGACGGCCCAATGAGTTGAGGCTAAGAAGTCGTTCCGAAGTCCCGTAGCAGCTTTTCTTTGCAAGGTAAGATAGCCTAGGTTTTTTTTTTTGCAGGAGCAATTTTTCACGACCGAAAGAAAATGCAACCGCAAGCGGTTGTGATGTATTTAGCAAATAAATTTCATACATTGTAAGTGGTTTCGGTTTCCCGAAACACACCGGAACCCTTATATTTGCGGAAAATAAAAATATAAAATTCATTCTTCGGACACACTGCGCGTACCCAAACAGTTGCCAATCAATCTAGACGGAGTGCGTAGTGTTATGCAGACGCCCGGCACGTAGGAAGGGTGCCATGCGAGGAAACGCAAACTCGGCAAACGGCAAAATGGACGGTGCGGAGGGGAAAAAAGTCAAATAAATTTTCTCTTAAAACAGCACATTGCACAGTTTTATTGCCCGAGACAAAATGCAATAAATCGCTTAGGGAGTTGCTTGGCACTCAACATTTTAGGCAGTGTGGGTTGGAAAAGGTATACATACGGGCACAAGAGCGTATGCGATACTTTGAATGATTATTATTGCTAAGTTTGAGAAAAGAGCATTGTGTAATGAGCTTCTTTAAATCAACATACAAGAAACTAAAACAAAATAAATAAAGAAACTAAAATAAAATCAAATAAAATAAATAATATAGGTTTTTGTTTCACTTCAAGTCTTATAGTCCTTAAAACATTAAAAATATGCATTAAATAAGTATGCATGAAATTAATACACAGTACACAGAACATAAATAAATCAAACGTATTATGCTTTCAGAAGAACACCGAATGATTCATAAGCGGATAATAGTACATCAAGCAGATAAGTACAGATTTCAAGCTACAGAGGAATGAAGTTATTCTATATATGTTAAACAAAATGCTTCTTCTTGCCAGTAGTTTCTAAACTAAACTATTGCTACCACTTATTTCTATAGTCCATCCTAACTACGGAGGACAATAGGTAAGTCCTATCCTTTTTTATTGAAGATAATATGATGGTTTTTGCAGAAAAGATTAAATATTGGCTTAACATTGTTGGCGGCCTGGTAAACCGAGTTACGAAAAGTCAAGTACATTAGTCGTCCAAGGAAGCTGAAATACTGTAATACTGTTTCAAAGAAGAATAGAATAAGGATTTGTATCCAATAAGGATTTCTTTTTGGGTGGCACAACAACTCAGCAGCGTCAAGGCCTAACCAGACAACTAATGTGCTTTGGCTCTTTCTGTGACTGACTGTACCCATCCATATCAAGATTGTTAATCCTGCTTATAAGGGGTTGTGATTAAGTGTGACCATAGCAGAATAGTCAATTCTGCGCATGGGGAGCGGCAGCGGCCCGAATGGGATTCGATTCAACGTCGGGCCTGATTGTATGAAACAGACCTACGCCGCTATCCATGAGACCACCAAAACGCCCCTAAAATAAGGATAAGAATAAGGATTTCAGCTTCGATAAAACTTGGTTAATTACGAATTAAATATACCTACGATTAACTGCTTATTTTACCGTTAGTGCCTATAACATTGTTCCTAAAAACCATGTACTAATTCTAAAAAAGAATTTTTGACAAAAATAATGTTCAAGTTAAAAGTAAAGTATTTTAAGCGGTAGATATTTAGCCAAATTTGTTATTTCTCAATCAATGAAGTGATAAGTTCTACCAAGGTCCCAATCAGGGTTTGGGAAGGACAGAACGTTTGTCGTAGTATTACAAAATCACATCAGTATTAAGCAACTGAACAAAACATCTATTATTGGAAATAATCGATTTTACAAAACAGTCAAACAAAGGCTGTTTAAATTTGCAGCATTCACTAGCATCTAATTCGTCATTCTACTTGTAAATCATAGCATCGCATTCATAAGGAACATTTTCATGTTGACTGTCTAATAAAAATCAACATTCATTGCACCGTTCAAATCATTTTCTTCATACAAAATACTGCCTTCCCTCCACCTTATGCAGCAACCACTGCAGCGGAATGATTTAGTGCGAAAAAATAAAACCACCACATGCCGCATGATGCTATAAGGTGGCAAATATTAGCTCACGCCCGCCGCACGGCAAAGTGGGCCGTCACACCGCAAACGAAATGGAAATGTAATGACCCATCACGCGGCCAAACCACCGTTCCACCGTGCTTGTGTGACGCATGTTGTGCTTATGCTGCGACGCAAACACGGTAACCGCCCGTCATCTCATCTCCACTCTGTCGGAAGTAAGACGTTACCGAATTAGGCACGGAGTATGATTAGGCTATAATGTCACCCACAATAGCCCAACCCCTCGGTTCTCGGTCCGATTGGGCGCGGGAACGCATTTCGTTGCTTCTCACACAGCACGTGCAGCCAGCCAGCCCAGCCACACCATCAGCCCATAAATACTGATGGTGTCGAAAGAGGGAAAGTAAAACCACTTCCCTGCGTAAATCCTGGCCATTGGTTTTGGGGTGAGTGTGAGCAACATCGCCATCCTTCCCCACACTAACGAAACGCCGCATTGCGTCAGGGGCAATGATGATGATGATTGCGTCAATTTGTCACCGATCTTTGGATAAGTGTCCCCGTTCCGTTTTGTTTGTGCCTTACCGATGGCGGAGGAGAAGGAGGAACGAAACACGAAAGAGCCTGAAATGCACATCACACCCTTGTGCGTGCTGCCGGTGGCAAAGGGAAACGCTTTACGTGAAAGCTGTATTTGAATTGTGTGACCATACAACATTGCCCGGTCCGTCGTTCGGGTAAAGAGGCCGACAAATAGATTGCTTTTTAATTTGGTTCCAATTCCCGTGCGGGTCTCTCGCGCGCGCCCACTGTCCGTGCGCACTACGAATGCCATTAAATTGTGATTAAGTGATTAAAACACAATAATGCAAATATTTTCCTTTTTTTTCGGTCCGTTTGTGTGGAGGCCTCCCACGACGTGTAGAGTGCGCGGCGAACCACAACGATAGGAGACAGATGGAACAATCAGAAGCGATCATGTTCTACGATCATCTGCCCAACTGTGTGTTTGATGACGATCGTGATAGGTGTGTGAGTGGCTTCTCAATTGAATGGAGCTTTTCCATTCCACAAACTCTACCTCCACCAGGCCCCGTAAAGTCTTTGATGCATGTCAAGCGTTTTGAAGAAAACTAGCAACAGTGACAGGAAGGAAGCCATGACAAAAAAACAACGAAGCAAAATGGTAATCATCTAAACGGGCGCGCAGCTTGTTTATGGCAATCATTATTATTATCAATTTGATGTTTACGCATGGTGCAGCAGCCTCATGCCTTTGTTTGGTATGCTACCCCTGCCGGCAGTTTGAAAATGGGGAGAAAAATGCATCACTTTAGCTGGTCTCTGTTTCCCTTCCATGTCTTTTTTTAACACTCTGCTGCTCGTACGCCTCATTATGGCTCGTTATTTGAGTTTCGTAGATAGATTTCAAACACACAAAGGAAAAGAAAGAGCGTAGCAGCAACTACGGGTTGATGAGCAAATGTTTCTACTGTGTGTGATTGTAAAACTGATGTTGATTGATTCATTCGTTGAAGACTAATGTAGTGCATCTTACAAAGCAAAGTGGAAAATGTTTGCACCAGTGTTTGTAAAAACTCTAAAGATTTCAAAACAGTAATTTTAAATGTGCATGAAACCGTTATAGGTGCAGTTCAAAGTCCAAAATGTACATCTTACGACCTTAGTTGTAACAATTTATCAATATTGATGACTGATTAAAAGAATATTGTTGACTGTTGACTGACTGTTGAAGCATATTGTTGTTGTTAACTGATTAAACGATCTCAGGAGAAGTTAAATTGTTCGATTGATCCATAAAATAGTGCTCGTGATAAAATTTAACTAAGAAATAAATTTATGATTAATTGTTAACTTTCAGATTTTAACTAAACGATTACACGATGATGTTAATTAAACGATTATTTGATTGCTCGTTTCGCAAACTAAACCTAACCAAATGCTATTAGGTATGAAGTGTCCTCCAAATCGGATCAAAGGTCAGTATCGACAACGGCATAGAAGTCGAGCTGCGCGCACGGATGCCGGCGAGGAATCACTTCACCTCACAAAATCTGTGGCGACGGACAAAGCTGGGACTCTATCGCACCTACAGTACTCACGTATGCCTCTGAGACATGGACTCTGTCCAAAACTGACGAAACCCTCTTGACCGCGTTCGAGAGGAAGATGCTCAGGAGGATTGTTGGCCCCATGCGTGAGGTGGAACAATGGAGAAGTTGATACAACGACGAGCTATACAAGATGTACAACGACCTTACTGTTGTGCAGCGTATTAAGCTCGCCCGGCTCCGGTGGGCTGACCATGTTATACGCATGGACCCGGACGACCCAGTCCGTAAAGTCCTGTTAGGCCGCCCACATGGACAGAGGAGGCATGGTAGGCTCAAACTGAGGTGGGATGATGGCGTTGAGGCGCTCGCCTTCAAGGCAGAGACCGTGAGCGATTTCGGAGTTTGTTGCATCAGGCGAAGACCGAACCGTAGACGAAGGTTGTAGCGCCCGATAAGTAAGTAAGTAAGTCCTCCAAATATGTATAGAAATATCCTGCGTGGATCAAGTTTCGAATCCTGTGTATTAAATTGTATGACATCCTGTGGAATCCTGAAGAACCTAAGAAAAATACCACATATATGTAATGTTTATTTTATTTATTTTCAATCATGTTTTGAAACAAGAGTAGAAATAAATACCAAGCTTGTTAGACTTTGATGTTTGCTTCATACTTTCAATCTTGCTGCTTGCGAACAAGCGGAAGCCCCAAGCAAGCAAGCAATAGCAAGCAAACCCAAACTCAACAAAAAGTACAATAAAAACTGGATTATGGTTGTGTTTTTAAAAAATCTACAATAAAGGCTAATAAATTGGCAAACCACACACCTTGATTTTTTACCTTGTTTACGACTTGTGCGCATTCGCGATTTGTGCTTTGGTTTGTGCCTTGAAGTCCACCCCTCGGGTGCTTTTGCCAATTCCCCCTCTCTCTTCCGTGCTGCTTTTCGTGTTATTTATTTGCAGGCCTTTTGCAGCCGTCTCCAGCAACGATGGTGTTCGCGTACAGTCACCGGTGGGATGTTGCTCTGGGTTTTATGGCGCAGCTTTTCTGTAACCATCGTACCGAGAGGGAGGACTGCCTACGTTACCGGGGCGCAAAGACAGCGTAAGGAATGGATGTTGAAGGTGTGAAAACAAAAATACAACCCTAACAGAAGCTCATAAAATCACACGATCATTGCTTATTGCAAAGGAGGTGGGTGTGCTTCTTCGTACGGAAGATCACGGCGTGCTTTACTTTTCCTCGCGGGCTCTACCACTGCCACATCGACCACAGTGATCGGCCCGGCTGGCCAGCGAAGTTGTATAACAAACAGGCATCAGCTAATAAAACAAACTGCTCTATGCAGCAGAGGGCAGGTTTCGTTCGCTGTTTGACCCAAACAGTCCGCACGAATAGCACCAGTACGAGCTTCGATTAATGAATTGGGCAGTACTACGGTTGCTGGGTCTCTCCGCCGGCAAGCTACGGCATCACACGCCATGCTTGGACAGGTATGGGGCGATTGTTTACTCGTTGAATCATCGCATCCAAGCCCACCAAGGAAGTCTCCGAGCCGATGGACGGCAGCTACGGATTGTTAATCCGTCATCCGTCAACGTTTTACGGCTTCTGCACCGGAAGCTTTCCCTCGGCACAGATCCGCTACGTGCTGTGGCTGGTGGACACACCGACCACCCGATGAACTGACCCACATGTGTCTGTCGTAAGAAATGACGTTAAAATAAAAACAAATCTTACCTCAAAGTGGATAATTTTCTATCTTCGTACCACTCTTCGCAAACTGTGCTTTTCCCAGACGTGCAAAACAATGGCTTAGGTTGGAGAGGAATATTTTAGCTGACCGATTAAATTTCTACAGGAAGTAGCAGCAGCAGTAGCTGCATCAATCAGGACACATAGTTGGCAAATTAAGCGACGATAATGTGACGAAAAGATTGTGAGATTAATCATCGGCCAGGTCAGTTGTGGGTTTCCCGGTGCCTGACATTCTCTGAACGAAGATGATGAAGTTATCCGCACTGTGTTGTTTGTATGCCCCTTCTCGTTGGTCAAAATACATCAATTGGAGGAACATTTCAAGATTATTCAACAAACACAGTAACAGTCCAGTGTGTGTTAAAATAATCAAATTAATAAAATGTTTTGAAAATATTTGAAATGTTTGAAGCGTTGCGGCGAGCAAGGAACTATCCCTGTAGTATATATTATTTAGCTTGACATGTTTTGAGATATTTTTTGTTTATTGATAAATTAAATCTGACAGACTTCTGAAACTCCTAATAAAATTATCTAAACAATTAAATTTTAATTATTTTTGCTTTTCAAAAGAAAAAAACTACTATTTGACCAAAATCGTGCTTGACCCTGATGCATAATGCTGCTCCTGTCCTTTATACACACTTGCGATAAGCGACCAGAGATAGCACGGTGAATCAAGCATAATTTGCTCGTTTGTCACATGTTGTGCGATGCCACTTTCCACCGTCGATGTCTGCGGTCGTCTGAAATTGTGTGACCTTCCATGTTTCCTGCCATTTGCTCACACATACATAAACACACATACTTGCATAAATACGCAAGAAGAATCGAAGAAAACTCAAAATAAAGTGGGGAAAAGAGAAAACTCGGAAGGGGTGTCCGTTCGTAAGATCCATCGGTCACTTTTGCCGTCGGCCTAAATTAAATTATTATATTTAAATGCGTTTATAAATAAATTTTACACTTCAACTGTCCATTCGATGCGGCCCTCGTGCGGCACCGAAGTACGTGTAAAAGATGAAATAAATATTTATCAGCTTGCCTCACCACGTCCCGTTTCGATCGAGAGCCGCACCACCTTGTTGGGGTGCTGTGGTTACTGTGTTTCGGTTCTTTTTAATCACACTTTACACTGCACAAACACAACCTTAAGTAGTTGATTGTGGCGGGCAGCCTTTAAGCCGGGTTCGATCCACGGCAGGTCCGTATCACACACCCGGCCACCGCCCGGGATCCGATGATGGGTCTAACAAATGAGCGAACCCGGGCCACTCTCGGAGGCTCCGATCGGTAAGCGAAACAGAAACCGCAAAATGGCGAAGAGTGGGGTGTGCGGATCGACACACGGGGGCAATTACTTTCGGTCAACATAATTGGCATATTGCTTGCCCCGGATGCCGATGCTCCCGTGCTCCGTGCACTGCGGTGACTGTTTTTGACAGTTGGTTTTCGTATGCGTGTGCAGGGTTCCCTTTTCGGCATTTCGGCTGCTTTTAAATTTAACGATCTCTTTGACACCTCGAGGCTCAATTTATCTCCGGCCAACGACGGCCCAAAAGCTACCGCAAATTAATAACGCAAATGAGCGAATCGAGCGAGATCCGAAGCGATCGGGAACGCATCATTTCCACAGGGGGCCAATGTGGTCGTCTCAGCCCGCTGGCACATTTCGATGCATTCGCCCGTTTCTTGGGCCGGGGCGCCAGATTGCGCTCATGTAACGCGATCACTGTCAGAAACAGATGAAGTGTGTGGATGGCTTTAGCCTTCAGCTGGTTTTCTTGGGGCGTCAGGAGGCAGGAGTATAATGCGAGAGCTAATGTGCGGTATAAGCGGCTTACACCGTCAACAGTCTGTTTGTTTGATGCCAATAAATGATGTTGTCAACGAGAGTGCATCGTCCTTCCGGGAGTTGCTTCAGACATGGCACAAAAGGGCCGATCTCGGGCTCGGTGCATTTTAAACCTTCTTTATTTATGTGAGGCTTACTTGCGGATAGATCCGATGAAAATGTACGATAATGCTTCATGGGTTTCAATTTTACATCAGCTTGTGTTGTGGATGAGCCTGTGATTCGTGCCTTATAATTTGCTGATACCACACAGACCGATTTCCAGGAATGAAAATAAATAAAGCAAAACCCATTAGCACCGCTGAGGCTACGTAATTACACCCCAAACAAAAACAAAGCAATAAACTGCGTCGAAGGTATGTTCTTACGTTTCTTATCAACAAACCACAGATTCATTGTTATTTCATGGGCAACGTTTAGAAGGATCCGAGGAGCCACCGTACAGGTATGTACAAATGTATGAAGCAGCATAAAAAAAGCATCTAAACACAGCTACAAACGAAACGCAAACACACACCTGAAGCTCCACCTTCAAATCGTGCGCTGAAATCGACTTTTCCATCTGGTTCACCCCAGCTGGAATGACAAAGGGGCGAAAGCGAGAGAGAGAGAACGATAGCGGGTGAAGCGAAATCAGGTGGAGCTTACAAACAATCCCCTTTGCACGACGGCAAACTGTGCATTTGAAAGGATGCTAGATGTTGCTGCACAGTTAGTGTGTTAGTGCTCTGCCCACCTTCTCTGCCTTTCGCAACGGAAATCCTTTTTCCCTTGGGGGAGAACTTTCGTTCCTTTGAAGTGGCGAAGTGGCCCCGTTGGAATGTTATTTACGATTTTATTTATGCGTGCGTGTGTTTATGTGTGTGTGTATGAATCATTTGCCAAGGTTTGCAGCAGCAGAGAAGTAAATACATTTATGGTAGAAATAATTTAAAAGGAAAAGATAATTGACTTCTGTTTTCAGTTCGATAACCGGCCTCAGCTAGAACCGTACGGCGTTTGGATGTTTAACGTGGATAATTGATTTAATTGATGTTTTGTTTGGCTGGATCGCAGTTGGCAGCGTTTTGCTTTGTGTTGTAGCGTAGCATGTACCGTCCCGGTTTAGTCAGCTCCCATTGGAGGTTGTGCAAATATTTTAATGAAAGCTATCAAACTGAGTTGGAAAATAGTTTACAAGAATAATTATGCTTTTGATGTTATTTCAATTGTATTTACACAACAATAAAAAGATACACTTCAGGTTATTTATTCTTTGTCGAAAGGTAAACTTAAATACGCTGGAAATAGTAAATAAGCAAATAAAAATTACTCGTTTCTTTAACTTGAAATCATTTTGAATGAACAATACAAGTATTGCAAATTTTGGTTAAAAATTAACGTTAAACCTTCAGACTTTGTGGTGAAAAAATCTGTACTCTGTGAGGGGTTTATTAATGTGCGGAAAATTTCTCTAAAAAATTGTTTTTTCTGTTTCCTTTCCTCATTTGCCTCGCCAACTATCATTGACCAAGACTTGCCTAAGACATGATTTTGTGAAAATAGTATAAGCTTTGCAGCGCTTTTATTGAAGATACTTTAATTTCATCCCAGTATTGTAAATCATAATCGGATAAGATTGACGTTTTACACTAAATTTAAACCCCCCATAGACAGCAGGATTAACGACCTAGAAATCGATGGGTACACTCAGTCACAGAAAGAGCTAAAGCACATTAGTGCTCTAGTTAGGTCTTGACCCTTCAGAGGATGTTATGCTACCCAGGAAGAAGAGTAGCATGTTCTAAATATGCAAGGACAGTCAGAAAAAGATTCGAAAAATGGCGATACATGTCGGAAGAAAATTTGCTTCTTACTACAATCTATGTTGAAGTCCGTACTTACTACCGAATGTTTGGGTATAACAAATCATGTATGCTTCTTTGTAAATAAGTTGATAAAACACTACACTAACCTTAGTTTATAATATCTTTAAATTTCAATCTTGTTCTCAGGCTCGTTGTTTTATTCAGTTTTAGCCTCAATTGAGCATGGCAGTTTGATGAAAGCAGTATTTAAACTAATTAAAGAATCATTTAAACTGTATGTTAATCATCAATCAATTAGCTAACAAACCGTCGATAAATTACCAGTATCATCCATCGGTAAAAATTTTATATCTAGGGCTTATGATTAATCTCGCAGTCATTGAAAATGAGATAGCAAGACATCGATCGACGATAGGAATTGATACATCAAATACAGAATCGACGAGTTTGAATGACATTTGTATAACACACAGTACTCGCCATTACTCGTCTCTTCCAACATTAAACACACAAAAACTACACTTCTTGCTACTTGCCCAACCTCTCCTGCGCTACTGTTTCACTGAACGAAGCGCTCTCTAGTCATGCTATGCCTCTGCGCAACAGTGCGTTAAATAAGTAGCTCCTACGATCGTATCTAGGTGCTTGTCCGCACCAAACCGGCCGCACTTTAATCGACATGCAAATCGCCATGGACGGCTTCCATGTTCCATGTCCAATTGCGGCGGTCTACCGGCAACCCAAGCAAATGAGGCACAGTAAATTACTACTTGCCCGGTTTGCCAACCTTGCACTTGGGAGAGACGATGTTGCATGATAAATTGGGAGCGGCGCCCAAATAGAGTCGCCATCGCCGTCAGCGGCTCTACCGCAAAACGTTGACGTTTCAATCTACCCGTACCTAGCCTACTATGACAGGTATCTAATTTGCATCCCATCACGGCGTAGCGTTGCGAGACCGAGCGTGTGGTGGTGTTGCATACGAGTGCAACCGAGGGCCCATTCTACGCCTCTTCCGTTCCGTTCCAAATGATAAGATCGAACTGGACTTGCAGTGGACATAGTTGCCATGGCGCCTTTGTGGTATTTCCGTTTTCGGAGAAAACACAACCTGGACGCCATTTTCGACTAAAGTATCCCCAGTTTCGTGGCACCCTCATCCGATCTCCAACCCGACATCAAACAGAGACCGATGGTGCGGAGCTTCAATGGGATGGCGAAAACCAATATTGATTTCAGGCATTCTTTCGGAACGCACGCTGACAGGCAGTACGATGGCGAACGTAGAAGCACGTGGAGATGAATGGTGTGTCCGCGGTAACATTCCAGCACAAGGGGATGAAGGATATAAAAATAAACATACCGCGATCGACTGCACGATCGGAGAAAAGAAAAAAAAAAGGCCCAAGACAGCCAGCAAACATACCCAGTGTCCGGTCCGGTAAAAGATGAGTTGACAACCGGCATGAACAAACAAAGCATAAATAATAACAAAAGTATAAAGGTTCGGTCGTTGTACAGCGAGGATCCGATCCGAATCAAAGCCAACCTCTTACCACCCGGGCCTCCCATCCCTTCTAGACTCGATCAACTTGTTTTACCTTCCTTGCTTCCTTTCCGTGTTGCTGGTCAATAAACCGGTGTGCCACGGGAACACGGGGGCGCAGCCGAAAAACCAGTTATGCTGATTGTGCCGCCTTTTGTCCGCCGACGTGCCGCGTATCGGCAAATTATTATAATCTTATAATTTATTTTAATAATTTTATTACATTTTTATTCCGATTTGAACGACGCGTTTCGGCGTTTTTGTTCTGTCATCTTTAAACGGTCGAACAAGAAGCTTACCGGGGCCAGTGTGTGCATTAGGTTTGTTTTTTGTTACCTTCCTAAAGGCACGAGAAAGAAACTTAAGAAGCGATAAAAGACCTAAGAAACTGTGACTCAAAAGCATACAGGTTGCAAGTTGGAATTCTTTAACCGTGAGGAGATTTTGTACAGAGAAGATTGTTACAAAACTACATACACTAAATTTTGACAAACTTTAGCACTCTTGTTTAACATATATTAATGTTGTACAATCAATATCATAGAATTGAACTAAATCCAATAAACAAATGTGAGTCTAAATTTGAGCTGATGCAAGAGCATTGGTTTAACTTCAATTATTAATTTATCCATTTTCAAAAACCATTTTCCTGTACTTTTAATTCAAACGCCCTACATAAATACTTTGTCAAGCCTGTTAAGTCAAAACTCGTAAACTCTTGGATTTCCTTGACCATTTTTCAATTTTTTTTTAGATTAAAACAACATTACTCAAACGGATATTACACTACCGTTTTAAACAATGAAACAATGGGTTGACTGTAGTGTATTGTCATCATACAAAGATGAAACTGGCTTAACTTGAGATGTCGTTTTTTTAATCAAAATCATTTTAAATATACGTATTTGCTCAGTTTCGTAACATTTTGCATCCTGCGCTGAAGCCAAAAATTAAATAAGAATAATGCTGATCGGAGATGGTTAACGTTGTCTATAAGGAGGTGGATCTTACTAGATGGAGAAGAAATACGTAAAAAAATCGCATAAATATAAATGCATAGTTCTAATAATTATTGTAAAGTAGATTCAGCATCGTGAGACATGTAAATAAAATTTAATTATGTTTTAACTCTTGAACAAAACTCTGATTCAACGACAAGTGATGAAAATCAAATCTTCATCATTTTTTAACATTAATGAATGATATTTGTTAAAATTCCAGGTCTTACAGCTGCTTGCGCGTAATGAGCGCCACAAACGAATAACACTTCAATGAAATTAATATGAAGTCATTAAATACATTGAACCAAGAATGTTGGCAGACTGTTTCCTTCTATTCTGTTTTTATCTTATAAAGTACGGCTTGGACATTCGTTTGACAGTTGTTATGCCATCGTTCCCATATTAGCGAAGATGTCCCTATCCCTCGTTCAAACAAACGGTTGCCCCACCAAGTGAATGATGCGGGCGTTTTTGTTGACAGGTCATACGGTGAGCCAAACTGCGAGTCCGAGACCCAACAGAGACAACACGGAAGCATAATTTAGTAATTATGTAGCTATATTAATTGCCTATCACCGTTCCATTTTTCCGTCACTTTGTGGCTTCTTGTCTGCACTGTGATCGTTATTTTTGTTGTTCCGCTCGTACGAACGATACCAAGCGCTTCCAGAAACATTGAAGATTACTGATGGTATAAATGTCGATAGCCACGGGATGGGACTGCCAACATTGGAAGTTGGAGGGTTGAATTACATCCCTAATTTCCCTAATCCCTAATCCCTAATTAATTAAAATTTTTTTTTTCGTGCTGTTCTACGTGTTCAGTTATTTTCTTTCTTTCTACTTTTTTGTGTCTTTCCCGCTCACGGCACTCCGAACTACTAATCTTCCACCATTTAAGGGGTGAACCAGCCACACACACACACACACACACTCAAGGCGATCCAGGAGGGTCAAGTGATATCTATAATCGATTACTATTTAATAGACTATCATCATCGTCAATTGTTATTACTTCATTCCGTGCAATGCTGGACGAGTGCGGTCCACCAACCGTTGCGTGTCATCGTGCCGTTTTGACGAATTTGTAAACACGTTTTAAAAAAAATATATTATACGGTTGCGGTTTGGTCCACACCACGCCGTGTTTTGCTTCTTGCAGTGCTGTAAATGCTTGTTGTAAAAATGCTTTTGAAGAGTAAAGTTGCATTCTGAGAAAGGTTTTCGAGCATGCAAAGAGAATCGAATATCAGTTTCAATCTCAATTATAAGATGCGGCAGCAAAATATTACCTCGTTTGCATTAGCTTCATCATATAAAACGAAACAAAAAATAATTAAACACATGCCCTTGAGTCCTGAACCTTCTCCTGCCGCTAATTAGCGTATAATACAACAACAGTTTTAATCCCCAAAGAAAGAAACAAAAAAAAAAATACACAGCAGAACAACAACGTCAATATTGATATTCTTTGGAGTCATTCATTTTAGGTAGGCTTACGAGCGGCGCAAACGGCCGTCACACTAATGAAAATGGCGCGTAAAATCCCTCCTAAGCCTTTGTGTGAGTGTTTTGTTGCTGCCGTGGTCTTTACACCTCATCCGAGCCGGTCAATTCCATCGTGCCGTACAGAGGGGATGGGGTAAATTTAGATCATCCCCCATCCAGTCGATTGGGCCGGATGACTCATAAACAGTAGGATTATGCACACTGGTACAGAGGTGGTGCTACATCGCAAAGACGGCACAGCAGCTACGTTTAACGGACTAACTCTATTAACCTTTCAGCGAACGTTCCAAACCGCGCTGCATCGGTTCCGCGCAGAGCCTTCATATCGTCACGATACCGTCACAACCCGCAACGCGAACAGCGAAGATGTGGCGGCTATGGCTTTTGGGAGGTCTAAAACGCTTTCAGCATTAAAGCAAACAAATTGTCAGCAAAACAAGCATCGAGGAGGACGTGGGAGGGCAGAGGCACTCGAAACAGCAAAAGTGACCGTGCAGAAATGCAACTCAAACATTGTTCCGCTACCGGTTGCAGACCGGTGCGAACATCGCATTCGGAACAAGCCGCATTTGGTTCCTTGTATTTCTCAAACCCCACACAGTCCTCGTCATCTCAGCACATCATAAACCTGACACGGTCTAGCCGGAAAGGCAGCGCTGTTTCCCAACGTCCTTTCTTCGACCATCGTTTGCTGCCACGCTACGGGTAAATAAAGTTGACTACATTATTGTGCCGTAAATATCGATAATTTAATTAAAATTTTGACACCAAATTGTAACATAAATTAGTGAAATTATGATCGAGCGGCACAGGCGAACAGTGTGCGCTTCCGTCGTGTTGGCAGTAAAACTCGCGAAACTGTGCAAAAGCTGTGTTCCCGTGCTATGTAGCGTCGGGATCAAGCGCCCCGACTCCGGATAAATGTTCGCGCATGGAAACACGTTAGGCCGGGTTCCACGGTTTTGTTCGGTTCGGTTTTACCACTGGCCACGGGATGCAGATTCTACGCGCGCGCGCGCGCTTGAACTATGCTGACCTTGTGGGTGCGCTTGCGATCGTCCGACCGGCGACCCAAACCATCAATCTTTCCTCCCAGTTTCGATCGATCCATCTCGGAAGGACTGGGAAGCTAGAAAGCATGTTTGCCTTCGTCGGGAGCGGGAGTTTACGATCCCACAGCCCCGTGGCGAACGCGGGTGCCATAAAGTAGCATTTCCAATCGGTCGCTTGAAGTGCTGCCTTTTTCACCTCAGCGTGAGTGTGTGGACGCGAGTCTGTACCGGTGGACTGGAACTGCACGGAACGAAAGCTACTTTATTGGGTCTAATTTTTAGTGCCCGCTTGTCCTGCAAAATGTTGGTCCGGTACAGCTTCGAGCACACCGCTCGGAAGGGAGCTTGAAGAAGCTTGCGGAAAGGTCTGAACGGCAGTAAAAGTATTTGTTCTGTTGCCTTCCGGTGACGGAGAATAGAGTTCTTTCGTTGCGGTGCTGACCGTGATTGAAATGGGGTAATCGCAACAGCTACAGCATTTGGATTCGGATTATCGCAGCACGACAAACCGCCCAGCCACCCTTAGAGCCGCTGCCAATCGGCAAACAACAGTTCATTCGGTAGGAACATGTGCATCTTCATACGACGGCACTTGCGCCATTTCGTTCGCGATCGATACGCAAATGGGCGCTTTGAAGCGCACCGCTGTCCGCTCGGTCAAATTGCAACTGCTGCAAAACCGTGGTAAATGCGGACTGGCCCCCGCGAGCCAATTAGATTGCTTTATTAACCTTGCGAGGTGCGAGCGAACGACACTTAACCCATCGGGGTGAATGGGGTGTGTACTAACCCGGCCAAACAGGGTGGTTGTGCGCGCGCGCGCCAGTACTCGCGATTAGGCTACGTGTGCCCCTTTCTATAAATCATCGCATTTGCCCACCGCCTTTTCCATCGACGTCGCACACCGACCGGAGAGAGAGGTGTGACACTGACATATGGGCAATTGAGCGGGGTAATTAAACGCGCTTAAGCGCGTTATCAAGTGACAACCATTTATCACCTGCCAAGTGCCTGACTTGGGGAACGGGTGGTGCGTAACGCCGGGATGAAGGTTTTGTTTTAAGCCGATCGGCGAGCAGTGAGTGGGTATGGTTAGCCGGATCGTGTTGTCGAAGCAGTGGTCGGCACACCATCGCTTATGAACAGGAAAACACATTGCCTAATAGGCAACTGGGAAGATTTTGCTTTAAATTTTAAGATCGGCCCTCAAATAAGATGATCGAATCGAATTTTGAAGATTTTACAATAATTCATCAATTCAGGACACAATGATTTTGCTTTTTAGTTTTCTTTTTCAGTTTGTTTCAGTATGTCCTTGCGCATAACTATACTACAGTTTACAGTTCTTTTGAACTGGGGTTTTATTTTGTGGTTTGGTACATTGTTTTAAATTTGGCATAAAATGAACATGAAAAGCTGTGCCAGAAATACAATTGATTGGTGGTAATTAATAGCTAATCTAAGCGTCACTAATTAGATCATTCTGCTTAGTGGTAATAATTTGTCGCCAGCGAAGAAGCTTGTTATTTACTTTTATTATGTAGATTATGTAGTGAAGATTTAAATTAGATATCAATTTCTTGGCTCGAAATTCTTTCATTTCATCCATCCAATCCAATATTTCAAAACGATGTCGTGTTTGGGTTGATAATGTGAGAATATTAGTAAGAAAAATAATGCTCTGGTCACAAGCAGCTTAGGCAAACCTTGAAGGATTACAGTTGAAGCGCTGAACAAGAGAAGATGAGAAAACGTGCAAAATTTTAAATTATTTACGGAAAACCTTTGCCTTAATGATGCGGTAAATATGTTTCGATGGAATTTACGAGTGTCGAATTTTCAGAATAGTTGAATTTTTCTCTTTTAATCGAAATTATTTCCGCTTCCAATTACGTTCTTCCAACTTTGATTACTTTGATGGGTTCTGTAAGTTCTGTAGATTTGGCAACACGTGAGTGAAATTCATACTACATCAGCTTGCATTTGTTTTGCTGAACTCGGTGCAACCTCGGGAACCGATTCCAAAAGAAGTTTAATTTTTCGTTTCCCAATTTGTTGCCGTGAGTTTCTCGTTGCAGCCCACTGCCATTTTTTTATCAGTCAAAGCTAGGATACCGCTCAACCCGTGCTGAGTGTGCTGAAAAGAATGTGTATCTTGCGGCCGCTTTAGCTAGATGTTTAAATATCCCTGCTTGGCCTACTCAATCCTCCCTCGGAGTGATCCCTTCCACCTTCGCTACTTCACATCCCGCCGCCAAGCACCTGCTGTGGAAAGTGCTATTAATTAACATTTTTTATTTGATTTCTTCTCGCCTCTCGCTTACACCGGCGCAAAAACCAGACAAACGTGCGCTTGGCATAGGCACAGGCCGAACGACATAAAGGTGTACCGACGACTTATCGAACCGTTCCAATCTCATTTATGAGTGGTCTCGCGTTTGTTCAACGATTTTATTGCGACCGCGACCACGGCGGCGTACGTTGCCGACGCGTATTGACGCAATGGGCCGGGTGGTTGGGGCGCGTTGGTGGAGCCAGGCAGGTGGTAGCACGGAGGAGCTTGCCCTTTCAAATGGGCGAGAGACCGATTTGATTTAATGACTTGTTTATTTGCATATTTATTAATCTCATCTATTCGATCTATAAACACACAATCTTGTGGACCACTCCGGACCACGGATGGCGAAAGCGTCCGTCCTCGGGCTGCCGGCGAGTATCTGATGGCATAGTTCTCTTGCCCTGCCCCCGCGCTCCCCGGTGTCGATCGAGATCAGCATGATTTCGTCAAACGATCGATCGGCCGTTCTTGAACACTGCCGCGCTAGCGGTTTTGTGGCTAATTTTCATAAATTTGTCGAATTAAAGCGATCGGCCGCAGCGCCTGGACCAGTACGAGCGCACGAGCGCGGAGTGCTTTGATGGTTGCCGGACGCCCAGCGACGCCTGGGCCAGCCTAATTGATTTCTCGTTTCGGACGAAGATCATTTGATCCCCGGGGATCGATGATTGAAAGCCATATTAACGGTCGGCCGAAGCGTTTGCTCGAGTTGATCGGAGTGGCAACGGTGGTCACTTTAATCGATCAACGGATAGCCGAATCGATAAAGGTGAGACGCTGCTTTCGGGCGGTCCTGTCGCTCAAAACCCCCATCCGTACGGTTCCATTTTAGCAAATCGAACTCCCATCGCCCATCACAAACGCTTCTGTTTAATGCTTCTGAATGCAGAAAGGTGTTACTGGGACCACTTTAAGGGCTCGACACTTAAACAAACGTCTAACACCCTTTTTCCGATCCACTTTCGAGGCGATCGCTTTTGATAGCGAACGCTCACGCACGATCAGTCACAGCCGTCGGACACTCTCTCGCACACACCGATGCATACATCCCCGGGGGTAGGCAAAAGTGCAGCACAACTGGGAAGATTTATGTGCGATAATGGTAGGGTTCAATCGGGATAATTAATTCCCTCGGCGCTCACCCGCTCCATGCTCCTCGCCACGTGAGGCGTGCACACAGTTTTGCGCACTTTCGGTTGTGTTGGGCGCTATTTAAATAAATCGCATTTAATTTGTTTTCTCAATTGCATTATCGAGCGACAGTGTGGGAAGGGGAGCCGAGGTGTTAGAGCGCTACCATTTGTTGGCTGTGTCGTACTATGGAACTTCGGAATGTAAATAGCAGCACGGTAGGATGGTGTTGGTACCAACGTGCGGTGTTGCAGTGGAGTACCGGATTGTGCAGCTGCTTATGGGATAAAGTTTGCAGCATTGTGCCATCGGGCTGCAGCTGGGTAGAATGCACTGCTTGTAATAAGACGTTTCGACTGTGCGCATCGATATCAAGGTGATGAAGATTGCTAGCCTACTTCTCCCTTGTTCTGCAAGCAGCAAATTGAAAAAAGTGTGAAGCTTCGATTTTGCTTTTTATTGCTTTTATTCCGGGCTAAGCAGGAAGGACGCTCATTTCGAGAAGGAGTAAAGGCGTCTTAACTGTGTGTTAAACCCATCACACGGTATGCTTGTTTGGTTTTTGCACAATGCAAACTAATTACTGTCCTCCTTCTCTCATTACACGCGCCGTATCTCATCCTTGAAGCGGCGTGTAGGAAGTAAAAGTAGCCTGTCCCTTGCTTTATCGGTCGTCCTCGTGCAATTGCCTTACCCAATGGGTGGTAGAAGAGGAGGGTGGAATCGCCACCTGCCACGGTTTCGTCGCGCAGATGCAAATTAAGCGCCGAGACCAGCGCGCTATCGATACATCATTATCGTGCAGGAGGAAGCCGTGGGTACCGATCAAATTGGTGACTTACAAGCCTACGCCTGGGCGCTGTTTGAGGTGGAAACAAACACCATCACCACCAATCGCTCCACTCGTTTCAGCATGGATGGTGTAAGGGTAATTGCTCTGTGTAAACATTGAACCTTGCTAACTGGCCGGCACAGGAGGCTGCAATTAGAAGTGCACGCGGGCGCAGCAGTGTAATGATCACCTTTGCTCGGGCATGATCGAATTGCATTGCGCATTGTGTCGTATGATGGGTGGGTGGGTGTTTGGCTATGCGAGGATGAAGGGAAGCGCATCGAGAGGAACAAATTAACCGATACCTACCTAATAATTGTCGTGCGAGTGACAGGTTTTGCGATTGGTTTCTACGAATGCGTAAGGTGCTCATTTCGATTCGTTCAGAATCGCGTTCAGAATGTGCTTGCTGAATCAAAGCTTCCGATTGATTTGCTCGTAGATCGTTAGGGGATTTTTTTTTTGAGGAAGCAATTACAAACGAGGAAATGCACAATCAAAGCACTAAATAATGTCATGTTATGATAGAAACTTAATTTAGGTCGTCTGTCTATATGTTTATTATTTTCGTATTGAAAAACAGTTGTCATTCGCAAAAGCACCAAGAACAATGCGAGTAAGATGGAAACATCTTGTTTTTCTTCTTCTTTATTTAACGACAGTTTTTGTCCATGCTGACCATCTCTGCTTGACAAGACTTTTTTATACCTCGTACATAGTTGAACAGTCAGTACTCACTTGGGATGGGTACATAATACGAGAGAAAAGAGAATATATATTAAAATAGATAATTAATTTGGAAACATAAAATTGATAATTTGTTTTGCAACACAAATAAATAGCTTTATTTTGGCTGTATGGTCAGGTCCAATATTTATTCGTTGCACAGATGTTCATTCAAAGTATCATTGTTTGTTGACCAACACAACCGATATATTTGATCAAGACGTGTATCGTACACGTCTATGAGAGAATAAGAATCTGGAGCTTTTGGAACTTTGGGTACTTACTACAACATGATAGACATATCTGATGATAATGAGCGGTACAAAGATAGGGAAAGGCCTACGTCCGGGACCTGCGTTAGCGCGTCAACCACCTCACTGCTTTATTTCATGCACAAAATGATGTTTAATCTAATTTAAAGTAATTTATCTTCTTTTAACACAGTTACGACCAACTTCAAGGGTCAGCTCCGTTGTGTACAAAGTTCCACATACGCAGCATTGACTATCTTGCAATAAGTACCCAATAAACAAATGTTTAGTTAATTATCGAACAGTACATGAAAAATGAAAAATACCTTGAACAAATCTTCTTTTAAGAAAAATTTGCAATACTTATGTCAAAGCTGTGATTGTTCCATAGCGTACAAGCAAAGCAATGGACTGTTTTATCATGAGACAGCAGGTTTTTCTTGCACGACAAGTTTGCAACATCTACTGATAAAAAAAATCCTATCAGTAAGAAACATTTTTCAGTCTACCGTGACAAGATATAATTGCTACCGTAAATACAAATACTAACTTTGAAGTTGACTATTCTAAAACGCTTTTGTCAGGAGCGTTATACAGAACAACTGAAACATGAGCGAATTGTGGTGTGCAATTGCATTCAGGCTTTTTTCAATCGCTCATATTGCCTTTCCTTGATGGCGTGAAAACAATTTAATTAAAAGCACCCGTAAAATCGCTGTGGTTGCGCATACAGCAAACATCAACGACATCGCTACTGCGGAAGTGAAAAAATTGAGTTAAATAAACAAAAGCAGCAGTCTGCAACGTCAAGCGTACACCCACTGTCCTCCCATGCTCTCGAGTTCCCCCTGCTGTGATGTTTTTGCTGCCATTTTGCACTGCCACGAAACATTGTTTACCTTCGCTGGACAGGCAGTTGCATAAAATCAATTCGCAAATCACGCACACTCGTTTGCTCAAAGTTTCGCATAAACGTTCCACCCCTGTACCTAACGGTTGCCTTTCGATTAACAGCCGTCTTGACTGCAAGGACTCGCTCTTTACGTTGGATGTCTCGTCAAATGACGTAGCAAATTTGCTGCAATTCTACTTAAATGGCTATGAAACCTTTTCGTTATGGTATGGAAAGTATGGAAAAAACAGTTGCTTTAAAATTCTTTCATTTAAAAAATCCACAACGAACGCTGAGTGTAACAGCACGTACTCTTAAGTTTTAGGTAAATTAATGTTAAATAAATTAAATTTCTATCCTTTGCCAATCGGACGTCTATTACTTTTCCTCAATTAAGCTCTTCCCTCGAAACTCAGCCCGTTCGCCAAAGTGCGCCTTCATTGATCGATTCCTTCCGTAAACGTGTATGCTTCTTTCACGCGTGCAACACAGCACGTACCTTACCTGCGCCTTCTACCACTCGTGGTAGCGCGTACTTTTTTGTTCTCTCTGTTGGGTAAACTTTACTACCCTGTTTGCCATCTTTTATCACGCGCAGTGGTAGCGATGGTGACCGGCCCGGCCGGGTAGCACGATTGAAGAAGCGTTTGAAACAATGAACATTTCGCTACCTAGTTCATTCAGCCCATCCGGCACCTAATCCTGCCCGCACAGCCAGAACCCCAGTCGCTGTGGCCAGTAATGGCAACATAACAATAACAACGTAAAAAAAGGGGGTTTTGCCAGTTGTGATGAGGGCGTCAAACGAGGTTAGTGTTTATTTTAATAATATTGCTGGCGGGTAAGGATTTCCGCTCATCAAATACGATGGCTGGTGCTGGTGTGATTCGGTGTTCCTGCGTCTGTTTATCTTACCATCTTCACCCAGGGCCCCAGAAAGGGGTGAATGAAACCGTACGAAATTCCATTCATAAAAATGTCTCCCATCGCTGGTGACAATCGGTGGCTCGGAAAGAAGCATGATGTTATTTTAGCTACAGGCAGTTCTATGGAGGCTATCCGTTTTACGACGTCCTAATCGATTGATGATACTCGGGACCAGCTGTTGTTGGGATGGGTAACAAACTATACCTGTGCACTGGGCAGGAAGCGACGCGTACGAGGTAAAGATTAGATTAAGTGGAAAGAAGTAAAATCATTGTAGGGTAATGGTGATATGTTTTATCTGTGCGTTGAAGCACATTACATTATGCTTCAATTGCATCAAGCAAAAATGTTGTCTTTTGGAAATAATAACTCGTATAAAAGGTTCGTTTTAAGAAAAGCAGCACAAATGATTTAAAATCTAGTTTTACATGGAAATTAATGAAATGTTATAGAATAATTTTAAATTAATCGACTTCCCGCACAACTTTCAATTTAAACACCTTAAACGGCTTCGATTCTATAGCTCTGGGACTTAATATTCTTTCATGGCAATAACCGTTCTGGTTTTGGGTGTTAGTGACCTCATTTGCAGATACTCCTTCTTGGATGAATCAACAACTCTTGTATAGTTAGAGCTTAGCAGAGCACTAATATAACATAAGGAACTCAATCCTGCATATGGGGTGTACCATCAGTTCGGGTGGGATTTGATGCAACGAATGGGAATATATGACAGATCGATGCCGTCAAACCACCGAGCCGGCCAAATGTATACTGTACCTTATTTTATCCCCCAAATATGCTTTTTGCTCGAACATATAAACATAAAAAGTGAATATTCTGTATGTATTTGTAAATTTTATTACATTTCATGAGCATCGCTTTCCACCAACGATATTCCAAGTTTTTATACGTTCAAACTCTTCTTGAGCTTTCTTAGTACCACATACTTGTAATCGAACGTTTTTCCGTTTTCCCCAATGGTCTTAAAATGTCATCTCAAAATAATTTCAAATAAATTGTAAAGTGCCATCATTTCCACTTTTCGTCTTTATCTAGTAACGTTAAAAAAACAAATAAAAATAATTGACGAGTAAACTTCATAATACGCCAATGTCGTTAGACAATTAGACACAGCTCTGGCAGCTTACAGTTAGACAGCTCTGTATATAGAATAATTTATGAAGTTCTGAAGAACAATTCTCTATGGCCCAATTTGTGACAGACATCATCGTCAAACTAATAAAGAAAGTATATTTTGCAGGAATGTTCTTCTTGCTCTTTTTGGTGTAACTGTTTCACGATTGTGCCGGACATTTATGGATTACTAGATTTGTGAATACCACGTAGCTGGTAAGTCCGTCCTCACTACGGGAGAATGGTAGTTAGGATAGTTTGTGCAAGAATCATAAACAGTTAGTATTTTGCTGAGCATATAAATTGCTGTTGTTGTATCCTGCGTGAACTGTACTATTTGGGTCCTTTTATATTTAATTTAGAGTTCTCGTCTCATCGCCATTTCTGTAAAATCTATCAACAACTAAAAGGCTTTGAATGTGGTTCTTCAGGAAAGCACTGTACAGATACATAAAAATAATCAATAATCAGTAATGGTGAATATACTACAATAATTATCACATGCAGTTTAGTCTATAAACAACACAACCACATCTTCAATTGTATTCCGTTTTTATTTACTGTATTTTAATAATTTAATGTAATGTTCTATTATGAACTTCACATTCAGGCATGTATAAAATACCCATTATCAAAATATTACTAATATTTGGACATATTGTAACGAAAACCTAATATGAAAAGAAGCCAAACAGATTTAGAATCTCAATCAAACCAAAAACTCCTCTTGATACAACTTCGCAGACCAGAAACAACACTCCCAAAAGGAATCCGAAACAAGGCGAAACCAATCGACCACAAACCAAGAGAGGAAAATAATAAAAACGCAACTACCGACGGGTTCCGTCACTTTAGCTTCTTACCTCAATTTTGAGGAATAAAATAAACGTTTTATTTGCGGTACCGTTTCGATTCTTGCTGCTCTCTCTCTCTCTATCTCTCTCTATTAATCTTACTCTTCATACGCATACCTACTCTCTTCGATTCATTTCGTTGCTTTTTCTGCCTTAACTTAGCACTTAAAATCGAGTCAAAAATAAAAATCTAGCAAATATATTACGGAGAACAAAACTAAAAACATCACAATTCAGTCGAATACGCTCACACACACACAACAATCCTTCGAAAGAGCAATTATATCCGGACCCGTCATCTGGGAGCATCGGTGTGGTTCTTCTGCTCATGGCCGATTAGTCGAGGTTGCAGCGAGGGGTTTTGTTAAAGCTGGATCACGGTTCTACTTTTAGGACACGGTTAGGCGATCGCTAGCGACGGAGGCTCGGGACGCAAGCCCTGATGCGGTCCCAGCTCGTGCGGATGAAGATGGTGCGCTGACGGTCCGGTGGACGCCGCTACCGCTGCCGAGCTTGCCGGTAGATGGCCCGGATAGAGATGGTGCAGATGGTGCGGATGATGATGGTGATAGGGCGCAGTGGCGGCGGAGTGCAGGAAGTAGGAAGCGGGTGATTGCATCTTGCCCAGCGGTAGCAGTAGCGGATGCAGCGGCACACTACCGGCGTACGAGCTGCCCAGTGCAGTGGCCGCTGCTGCTGCGGCCACGGCAGCCTGGTGCTGTTGCTGCTGGTGATGATGCTGGACTGCGGCGGCGTACTCGTTGAACGCGGTCAGGTTGCTCATGAGCTGCTGCTGGCTTAGGTGGCGCAGGTGTTCGAGCTGTTGCTGCTGGTGGTGATGGTGCAGCTGGTACGGCGGTTGCGCCCGGTCCGTGCTTTCCTCCGAATCGGACGAGCTGCTGTCCGGTTCGATGAGGCTTTCGATCGTGAAGGATCGCTTTGGTTTCGGGTTGCTAACGGTCGTGGTCGTTGCGGAGGCAGTCGGAACCGAGGGCACGGTGAGGGGCGACTCGGTACCGTGCTGCGTGGCGCCAGCCCCAGCAATGTCCTCCGGTGGCGAGAGGGGCGGTGAGATCGGTGCATAGACCATGCCGGGCGAGATGCTGCTGCCAAGTGGTTCCGACAGTGGCGGATAGTAGCCGGCCGCTGGATGCTCGTGGTGGTAGGTCGGAGCACCACTCTGGGCCATGAAGAAGCGGTTCATGTTGGCGAGCGCGATAAACTCCTCGTTCAGACACTCCTTGTCGGTTTGGTGCAGCTTGAAGCGCTTTCGCCGACGGAGCAGGCTGCCGTTCTGGAACATGTCGAACGCTTTCGGGTGCAGCGTCCAGTAGGCGCCCTTGCCCGGACGGTCCGGACGACGCGGCACCTTGATGAAGCAGTCGTTGAAGCTAAGATTGTGCCGGAGCGAGTTCTGCCAGCGCTGGGTGTTGGTGCGATAGTACGGGAACCGATCGGTGATGAACTGGTAGATGTCGTTAAGCGAGAGCATCTTTTCCGGCGACGACCAGATGGCCATGGCGGTGAGGGAGATGTACGAGTACGGTGGCTTCTGGTCGCCGTACGAATCACGGGACGGTCGCGGCATTGTTTCGGCGAACTAAAACAACACCACAAAACACACAAACACAAGCGAGACTAGAAGGTGCAGGCTGCACTTTTGTTGCACACTTTGAGTTTTGGCACACGGCTGAACTGAACTGAACGGCTGACACTCAAGAACGTATTACACTTCGGGTTAAGAAGAACACGCTTTAAACTCGGCTTCAGTCACTCGCTGATAGTGTATCAATAAAACGAAACCGTTTAATACGCTTTCTGTGGTACGCTGCAGAGCGTAGGATTCCAAACGACTGCAACTCGAGAAGACCGACGCAGACTAATGGCTCGTAAACGCGACGATCCGTTCACTTCAGTTTCTCGTTCACAACTGACGAATGGTGTAGCATACAAACATAACGTAACATAACAAACTCCCGTCCGGGTGGGTCGAAGAGTGCGGGAAAAGGGTATGAATGGAACAACCCAGGCAGCCATTCACGAGCCAGAATGCTGCCACCCCGCACCTCCTTACCTTCCTTCAGCACCCTTCCATCCATTCATTCAACCATTCACGAGCTCGATTTGGAGAAGCTACGCCTACTTTTACCTTGTGCCAGTGTCTTCCCCTTCCATCTGTACATCTTATGTGTAGGGTAAAAAGCTCAGCACGCTGGGAGAGGAAGCTCTCACTCACACACACACACACACACAGGCATATACGGACATCCCTACCAGGTAACGGCAGAGCACGCGCAAGTGCAACGCAGTCGAGGGCAAATACACACATTTTATTCCAACAAATATTTGCCTTTTTTGCAGCCCCTTGCGTTGCGATGGTAGTAGTGAGACGATGGGTTAGTAACTAAGGCGACAACAAGCGCCGAGGAAATGCAGAGCAAAAAACGAGACAAAGAAAGAAAACCGATAGAGGAATGGAATAAATAAAAAACGGCACAAGTTGCTTAAGTAAATTACATGATTAATTATGAATTTACGTTTTATCGTGGATAATGATTTGTAGAAAATTTAATGATTCTCTTTGGAACACGGCTCCCGTTGCTGCAGCTGTGTTTGTTGGTCGGTTTGTTTCGTCGTTGCCGTTTTGTAGCCCCAGAACCGTGAAGGTTTCAGTTTTTTTTGACCGATTAGGCTTAAGCGCGATGAGGCTGCAACCGGCTAGATTTTGATGCTCGATATGCATGCTAAACGCGAACGTAAGCCGTATGTTTGGAAAGGTGGTCGGCTCAAAGCAAATCCGAAAGATGATTAACCGCGATCGGTTTTGTTTTTTATTGTTTTAACTGGGTTTTGCCTTGCTTTTTTATATCTTTCCACCTAAGTATCGAGTGATGTGCTACGTCTGTTCGCTTACACCGCGCCCGTACATCTATTTGAATTACGTGGTAATTATCTGTTAATTTAAAATCAATTAGCCTCCAGCGACCACCGCAGCGCACTGTGTACCGCGTACGGGAGCCCATATCCATATGGTAATTTTCGTGAAGGAAACTGCACCGCTAAGGAGGCAAGAAGCAAAATCCTAACCATTCAGTGTGAAAAATGGCTTTGCCTACGTGCAAGGAGCACTAATTCGTATACGCGAGCTTCTTTTTTACAAATATTTAAATTGGCGCTTTGAAGCAGCCGACCCGACCTACACGGCTGGTATTTAGCAAAAAAACCTCTCGTTCGTGTAATGCTCATTTGTTTTCCATTAGTCGATTGGATACAGCGCGAGGTGGTGAGGTGGAAAAAATGGCAAAATTAAAGCCAGAAAATGAATCTCCTACTTTGTGTGGTACAAACAATTGAACTGAGTTCATTCAGTGAATGTGTATCATGGGCATAACAGGTGTTAAAGGGATGCTTCACAGGATAAGTTTGCATTTCAGATGGTACCAGTGAACGAGATCTTGTTGGTGCATAAATACTGTAGCAAGAACCTTTTGTTCAGATATTCTGTTTTGGTGAGTGCTTATGGCTTCAATACCGCATGCTAACGATCAGCTCATAAATGCTTTATAACGTCTACGCACCGATGGTGACGGGTTTTCCCATATCCTCCCGAATGTTTCTTGCAGGACACATTTATTACTCCCGGAAGGTACGCGAAAGTCGCTAGATAAACATGGTCTGAATGGTTTGAAATTAGGAAAAGAGTAGTAATGCTACGCGACGGCCGGGACGATTTTTTATTTATTACCCGTTCTATCCACTTTTCTCCGGCTGCAGGTGGTGACATCTAAAGATGGGGCTTTTCCTGTAAACCGGAGACAGGCGCAAAGCAAAAAAAAAAAACACATTTATTTCTTGCACCCGCGATATACAGGCTGCCATTTTTGCTCTTCCTGCCAACCGGGCGTAAGGGACCAATAATTACCTAACCACCACGGGACTCATTCACTATCAGCAGTTTATTGGGATGCTGTCATTTTTTTATGCCCCTGTCAATGCTTACCGGCGCTTCGGCTCCGAGAGAGAGAGAGAAAGGAGCAGCACGTGTAATGTTTTGTTTCCATTCCTGAGCCCCGATGGCAATTCATTCACAAATTCACAATCGATAAGAACTGGTGCATACCTGAAAACAAAGGAATGGCGAAAAAGTGCCTCTACACCACGAAACAAATGGGTCCCTTTTTGACAGCATCTGCCGGTCAGCATGCGGCCGTGTGTCACACCTCCAGAAATGGAATCATTCTTTGTAACTCACCCTGCATAGATGGATGAATGGGCAAACTCGCCGCTCGCACCACACCTACAGCACGGGATGCTTCATAAATTAGAAACAACTTTACCGTTTGCCTTGTTTTCTGGTCGTTTAAATCGGAAGTGCCACCTTTTGCTGAACAGCCGCGAAGCGTTCACCCCGCCCCAGGAAGTGTCGTAGGAGAGTGAAAAAGATTTCGAAAGGTAGAACGCCTGCACAAAGCTACGCATTACCGGGGAAATGCGTTCTTCCCGCAACGCACCGCCATTTGGCTTTGGGATCGGTTCGGCTCGGTTGCGTTCGATTCTCATTCTGGCAGCGGTTCCGTTTCCACGGCCCGGTGCACATCACGAGTATTAGGCCGCGGTCAATGCTAAATCTATTTCGGCGAACGTACGCAATGTTCTTCCTCAGGGCAGGGCGTAGAAAGAAGCAAATTCTGCCAACGGTAACAAACAGAGTATTGGCCCGAAAAGAACATTTTTGGGGGCATTTGAATGAACCGCGCTAGAATGGTAAGATTGTTTCGATTTTCTTGAAAAAGTCTTCTGGCCTCTGGCCCGTGATGCATAACTTGTGGTTCATCATCTGCTGATGCGGCACCGCTGCCAACATATGTGCTTCCAGGAATTGCATTGTCCAATTCGACGACTGCAATGCTGCTTGTGGTAGATGCATGCAGCAGTGCCTTCGGGCATACATTATGCATTACGTTGGTCGAGACACATTCCTGGGACAAACTGGGCGTGCTGGCCGTTCCCATTGTGCAGGATTTTGTGTGCTGCAAACGCATGCCAATAGCCCGAAGCATTTATTCAAATCGCACAAAACAGTAATTCCTACACTTTGAGAAAACACAATCGTTTCACAGTTTTAGTTCCACCCTGGCTTTGGGCACTTTTACTACAGTCCACGGTAACCCTCGGCTGTACCACAAAAGAGAGCAGCATTATTTGACAAATATTTTGATTCATTTTCAATTGATTCTTTTGTTCAACTCGCTTTCGGGTCGCAAACTGCAACAGACCGTGTCTGATGTCGGCATAGTACGACGGAACTGCATTCGAATTGATTTAACCTTCCCTGCGGCGGGAAGCTTCACTACTAATTACACGCCCAAAACATCCATGGCTAATGGAGATGAATCGGAATCGGAAGCTGCTGCAGCTGCTTTCCCGGCTTCCCTTCCCGACAGCGCATTCAGTTCCGGCAATTTCACCATTCATTTAGGCAGTTAGGGCCACCCCAGAAGGAACCGCACTGGTGCAGGATACCTCGCGATGTTCGCCCAGCCAAGATGGCGAGAGAGGTGAAATTGAACGCGATCGATTAGATTTTCAACAGTCGTCAAGTTCTAACGAACCAATAAAATGACCCGCGGTAAATCCTTCCCGTCGGCACTAACCGAAAAGTTGGCCGTGAGACTGCCGGGAAATCACGTGCAAACGAAGCATGTAAACAGGAATTCCAGCCCACCTTGAACGCGAGACCTACCACCGGCCGAGGCGAGAAAATGCTGATTCAATTAGCCCGCCGCTGATCGGGTGTGAAAGTTCTGATTCGAAATGTTTCGCGCGCTCACGGGTGCCCAGGGAAACCGATCCGTGTTTCAGTTCGTTCTGTTAAGAAGGTCCAACGCAAGGAAGTGGAACGGGATCGCCGGGCACAAAGGCGCAAAGACAAGCGCTAACCGCACTCAACGACCACTTCTCACAGGGTTGCATACAACAGGGGCAAAGAGCAGAGGGAAAAGGAGACGCTTTGTCTCATAGTTCGAAGGGTAGATAGAAGATGGGTTTGTGCTTTTGGGGGGTTTTTGTGTTGCGGGTTCGAATTTAATAGCATCGTGATTTTTTAATGGCAGTTTTATTTGCCCCTCTTACTGTGCCGCTTGTACGGTGCCGCTGACTCCAAATCCACCTTTCTCACGGGCTAGAAACACTGAAAGATTTGATTCTTCCAATGCATTTGTATTGATATTGTAGGCTAGTGTTTGTCTCGCCGTGAGTATTTGTGGATTGCTTTGTTGGTGTATTTTTCACCGTCTCCCCGAACCGTTTGAATCCGATTGAATTCTTATTGTTTTTGATGTGGACGTGCATAAAAAAAACAGAGCGAAACGGAAATGGAAACAGGAAAGTTTTTTACACGTTTTCGACTGTGGAAAGAAGCAGACGTGCGACCCCGTACACTCAAGATGGCTGCGGTGTAGCCTTTTGGCGGACCGAAGCTTCGCGTGACGATGGCCGTTGGAAAAGTCATCATCGCCATGACAGATTTTGTTTGTGCGTGTGTATATGTGTGTTTGAGCTAAGGAAGACTTGGAACAGTTTAGAATGGTTGCGTTGGGAATCGGAAAATCGAGGCCATTGTCGGCGGCCAACCAGCCGATAGCTATTAGTAGCGCTTTTCATTACATTCGGTTCCACAGGCACTGGTTTCCGACGACGATTGACATGGGAAAACTGCCGTGGCCGTATCGTACACGAAGAGGATGGTTGTGCAGAAGGAGGCGAGGGGATTGTTTTTACGCGCGGTGATGAAAACTGTGAAACACAAGTGTATGCATGCATGGGAAAAAATCAATCAAAGCCGCAGAACCGGGCTACTGATTTGTGAATCGATCGTGGGAATGTTAGGCCGAGCGGTAAGAAAGTGGATCATTTCTGATTGACCTGCGACACTGATGGAGCTGCTGAAGTAGGGCAGACAAGAGAAAAGGATGGTTTATCACTGTTGATGAAATGGGTTAACTTGCTATTTCCATGCTAATCTGATTAATGGGACTGTGGGATAACGTATGAGACCTTTCGCACTGTTCAACATGACTATATATTTATGATATGGTGAAATTCCCTTGTAGGTTTATATTTTAGAATTTTAGTATAATGTGAGTTTGGTGACACCAGCTAGGATGCAGATTTCGCCCTTCGTTTCGAATGGTTACCTGTAAGCATTGGAAAATACGGGACTTTAAACATAACTTTTAGACAATAAAATTACCAACAAAGAATGAAAAACGAAACCTTTTCTAAACAAGTAAACCCACACTGGCCTAAGGCCGAATTGATTAAACTAGACTTCGTGCCTGGCGATCAAAACACACACTAACTTTTCATCAACTCTTATCTTCTTAACAGTTTCAATAATATGTTATTTAAAACACTTTTATTTTCTTCCGTTGTTTTTATGAAGAAAATGCGTATTGGCCAATTTAATGTTTCTACCAAGTGACTCTTAAAATAGTTGAACTACAAGAGTCTGAGGAAACAACGCAGCAAAGTTTAACAATTTATTTAACAAAAATGAAAAAAATATGCCACGCACACTATTGCATGTCTTTTATATGTCTTACAAACTAAATCATAAAAGAAAGTGGTGAAATAGTGGATTAGTCGTATCGGAGGGAGCTTTCAAGATTAATCATCCCAACTCGAAGGAGCTAATGCCCTGAGCTTGCAGAGGCTCGCTGCCAAAGTTGAGGTTCTATTATTTAAACGTTTCTAGTAAGAGATCAGCCTTACTAGAAAATCTACCCATCTACCATACCAAAGAATTAAAGTCCTATTTGAACAATAATATTTAAACAAAAGTTATTCAACGATACCTATTTATTAGTGTTATCAATGTCACCCTTCTCACATGACCACTACGTAGTGGTTTAATTTTGTTGAATTAACTTTTATTACAGAAGCAATGGAAAATATATTTAAACAAAACGTTATTCCCAGCACACTCGGTGCATGAACCAGAAATTTAATTTTTGCTTTAACAACGTACAGGATCTTTTTTATCGCTAAGCGTATCAGTGTCGCCTGAATCCATGACGGTCTATATTTTAAATAATTAGTGTGAAATAAAGTGAATATTAGCCAATGTTGTCCAGTTATCGAGCCCACTATTGTCAAAAGGGACAACATCTCCACTCCACACTTTAGGAAGCGAGTATGAACTCATATTTCTAGCTCTTAATTCTACACCTTCTTTAGAAGTAGAAAATCTTGTAACGTTTGCTGTAAAGACGTGCTTGTGGAAAGCTGGTGACTACTACAACATCCTTTCTTATGTGATGTATTGCTTCAGATGTGTTAACGAAACATAAAATACGCTGTTGACTTGCGTTGGCAGATAAACGGACCTCAGCATGTTCCTGTTGATCTTTCCAAATCGCTTCAATTTATGCACATCGCAAACATGTTGCAAAACCATCTTATCGCGGGACGAAAAGGGGTCAAAAATTACACCATTAACGTTTCGAGATAATTTTTATCTTCTCATTAACTTCTGCCACCTGTGCTAATGTAATCGCTGACGGGGTAAAGCAGCCGTCAAAGCCCAGAAAAGAAGGAATATCCTGACACTATGCAACCGGCGATCCATCCACAAGTTTTGCACAAAAACCCACTCCCCGACACGGAACGCATCCGGTACGGTGGAAAATGAACGCAGCGAAATAACATATTGCTAGCTGGTGTTGAGGGAAAATTTAATAAAGGACCATCCCACACTCGCACCGTAGCACGCCCGCTAGCGTGTTCGGGGTGTTAGGGCCATAGTCAAGTCAACATATCGCCAGCAGGAAGGAGAGAAGAATAGAGAGAGCGAACATCATCGGTTGAGAGCCCCGGGGCGGCTTATGCGATCCGGTGTCGGTGTCCTTTGAACAAATATATGAAGGTGTTATTCAGGTAATTAATATCATGTTTATAGATGTTTGATGATGATCGTCCACTCGTTTTCGGGCGACTTTCGGTGCCGGTCCTCTGCGCCTTCGCCCCGCTCGCTTAGCGTTTCATATTTATTCGTGCTCTGTGTTTCGGAGTCATTCCTCATTTTTCCACACACTCCACGCATAAATGCCGATGCGGCATAAAGCAGCATAAAAAGAGAGCAACGGTGGCGTGCCCGAGCGGAAGGGAGCATTAAATTGGTGGCATCGGTGATCACTGCGTGAAGGAAGCCGCAAAAAAGGGCCCAGCAACGAACCAGCAACATCATCAACGAGCCTGTTGTGTGGTGGTGCGTGCGTATGTATGTGGCGCGCTGGCTAAAAGTTGTTAAACGACCTGCCTTTTTCTCATCTACGAGCTGGAGTGGTTGGTTGTTTTGCCGCTCAAAGGGAGAGTCCCCGAATCGGGTCCGGTGAATCGGCTCGGTAAATATCTCCTGCGGTGCGGAGCGACCACTTTCAATCGTTTATAGTCCTGGATTGCTCTCGGCGTGAGGGATGTTAAATCTTTTGCCGAGTGGTTAAGCTTTTGTCTCGTTAGTTTTTGATGCGTTTCTCTTTTTTTTTTTTCTCCTCACCTCTGGTTGCCTTTTTCCCCATCCAAATATATATATATATTTTTTAAACACAGAGAGGATCGTGGCTCGCGGCTTCCAAAGAGAAGAAGAACAAAACACAAACTGTCCAGAAGATCCCTTAGTGGTCACTGCTCACCAGCGGAAGGAGGGGTGGCCCGGCAGACTGCTGGTTGCCCACCGATATAGTCAATAATCGAGATCATAATAATCATTTGTTATCTTTAAAGGGCTTTATGCACATGGGCGAGCGGCATTCTGTCGGAGGCATGCAATAACCACGAACATCAATGTGATGACGGGTCCGAACCGCTGTCGATGATTGAATAGAGAAGGGGGAACAAAAAGCAAAAAAAGGATGCTCTTGAGAACTAGATGGCTATTAATAAGGTTGTAAGCTTGCTTTATGAATTGTCAGGCTCGAAGAGACGTCAGTGACGAAGGCAGGCTGCTGTAGGTTAGTTTCATTTGTTTGATTTAGCCACAATTTGTAACAGAGACGGAATGTAGCAACAATGTATCAGTTGAAAGAAAAACCTGTGAAATGAAGGCTTAGTTTTTACGGTAAAGACAAATAAAAGCCTTTGAAAGATTATTCAAAATGTAGATAAAAATCCATACTCATATTACTGTTTTTTTTTAAGTTGTTAGACAGCCTACTTCAAGTTTTATTTTATTGAGCCAGTATCAAATGTCTAAATATGAATAAAATTGTCCAACACATCTACTGCGGTAAACTAAATCATATGCTAAAGGATTCGAGCTGTCATGATATTCTATTTGGCTTATGAGTATTGGACAGAAAGATGGCAACGTGTTAGACGCGTCGACTACTGCAGAATCTGGACGTAAAGCGATATTGTTTTTTTTTTGTATGCAGTAGAGACGGCCAGGCCGTATTGCTTAAAAGTAAAGCAATATTGTAGTAGATATCAAAAGTCTCAGAAAACCTCATTCAAATTCTCAATAAGCTCAACTTTTTAATCGATAGCAGCTTTTGTTTCGGAAAAAAACAACAACATATAATTATTGGAGTTTCTAAAAGATTGGATTATTAGATCTTATTCAGCTAGTCGAAGAAAAGGGCTGTCCCCCTATTGGTAGACCTGATAATCTTGCTATGGAAAAATCAACCAACAGTAAGCCTTAGAAAGCTTAACGCTTGTACACTGGCAGGGTTAAAAAACCCAACACAAGAGCACATTTGCATTTGAAAAATTTGTCACATATAGTTAACTCTTCAAAACCTATGTGTTGGGAATTGCAAGTTGTTTAATTTTTATATATTTTGATTTGATGATAACATAAGACAACAACAGATTTCGTCGAAAACTTATCTCTAACATAATTAAAAGTTGGAATACGAAAGAACATGCATCATTTCGAACTTTAAAACCTTTTTCGATTCTATTCTGTTCTGTTAGAGTTAAAGGTGAACCGTGAACCGTTTTTTCTCACGCTAAGCATCTTAGCGTTGGGTATTGGTTTTTTTTTTTTCTTTGAATGGTAAACGAGCGACTCCAAGTGTCTGTGCATTCAAATGCCGTTCTAGTTAAAAGGATTACGATGCATTGCGCTAACCGAGCGCACTCATAAACCGAGCACCTACAGTTTAATAAACCCATTGGCCACAGGTCATTGCCAGGGCTAATACCTCTCTATCTGCATTTCGATCGTATTGAAATGCTTCCAACCTAGCCGGGGTCCAATACCATAACCCTTGAACAGTCCTCATGCAGGAACCCGGAGCACAACGAGTTGAGTGCAGATGCATCCCAGAAGCGCGCAAGGTTGACGAAGCCATTAAATAAGGTCCGCTCGTAAACCACACACGTCGTGAGGCGCTCGGTGCAGGGTGCACCGCAAGCATGCATTCGCGCCGGAACAATGCACCTTTACCGCGACCGGTGTGCCACAAAAATGAAGCGATCGACATGATTCGCACGTAAATCAGGTTCGCGCGTTCAGTTAGAAGTCATTGGTAACCTCGCGCAAATAGGAGATGTACCCACCCGCAGGGAAGGGAGTTCAGTGCCATTTATATGTATTGCACTGGTTGGTGCCCACTGATGGACTGTGAAGAATTTGACGACCACTAACCGTAGCGGTGAATTCTTGCGCTGGTGCAAGAACTTTCCAAGTCATGATTTATTGATGCCGTATATGTGGCTGTGCGGGGTTCAGGAGTTGAGATATCTCGGGTGGTGCCTCTGGTGGCACACACAGGTAGTCGATGCACTTTTCAACAGATCGCAGCAAAGAAAGTGCCGTTTAGTTTAATGATCGAAAATATTTGTGGAAAATGATTGGCACTTCCGTGAACCGTTGAGGGCGGCGGCACCGCTAGCTATCTGGGCGTTCGGATCAAGCAGGTCCCTCGCTATCGTTGCATCCGATCAGAGGTTAACACCATCGTCAACCTTACGCCTGTGCGCGGCACCCGGGAGGCTACAAAAAAAAAAAATGCCGAGCGAATTAGGTTCGAGCAGGTGAAGCTAATTTCGCTGTTTTCTGGGTTTAGCTGTTCTATGCGTCGAGTGGCATAGAATTTGACCCCGGGAATCGGATCGGGTTCGGTTTGTGCCTTTTTTTCTTGTTGTTGGTGCTGCAGTCTAGTTACGGCTCGAAGGTTCCACGTCTCAAGTTAAAGGCTTCTTAATAGTCGCCATGACTTCAGCGTACGTTTTCTGCATCAAGATAATTCAGAGCAAAGTTAATCGATTCAGAGCAGCAAGAAACAATGACCGTTAAAATCGATCCTTAAACATTGTCCATCTAAAAATGATACCAAACATTTTACCTCTGTGCCAAATAGGACATTAATTTAAAGGATCAAATCTCTAATTTATCATCCCCAGCAACTCAACACACGCATTGATATATGGCCAGATCACGAACGCTGTTCGCTCTCTAGTAATTTGATGCTTCCGAACGACACCATACCAATAAAAAAGTTGGAAGAGTAACAAGCCAACACCGGCCAGCCTGCTAATTGGACCGAGCAAGTCCTCCCGCCCAGTTCCGTGACCGGATCGCGATCAAAGACAGATAGCTTCGAGATGATCGGGCACGTGGAAGGAAAAGGTGTTCTTTTCAGCAGAAAAATAAAACAATCGATTTGATCGGAGAAAATTCTAACACCTTTTAATGCTGATGGTCTTAGAGACGTAGGGTGGACCAAATTATTGTAATTAGAGCCACTCGGACGACCGTCATCTCTTCCAGGGAAGGGCGCTGATGCCATTCTGACACATTAACACCTGACCCCCTGCCAGCCAGTTACGACTCACACCTCCGGAGTCCAGTTTGGACCATCCGAAACGCTTTCAGAAGTCGTAGGAGGAGGACAAGCACATGACCAGCAGTCTCAAATTACGAACTATCGTTCCGATTCAGGGTCTATAAACGCGGATTGCAGATCCTTCCGAGACTGGGCCGGCGAAGATGATAGACAAATCACCAGCCCGGTCGTGCTTGTTTACCGCATGCAGGTGTTAAATCGTTGCACCGCAGCTTCTCACCTTGATTTCTCACCTTGTCCGCCAGTCCACCGCACAACACGAGTCGTGTTTCCAGCGAGTGCCATTTTCGCCGGGACCACGGCCGAGAGCAAATAAAACATCCGCCAGTTGTATCACAGGCCGGTGGTCACTTAAGTATGTACCTTTTTCACGTTTTTTTGGAGCTGTTGTGAAATTAATAACAGGCCAGTTTGGTGCGCACGATGTGCTTAGAAATGGCAAAAAGAGGCATTAACACACACACACGCACACAGCAATGCAGAAGGAAAACATGCAACTCCGAAAAAAGGAGATCATTTTCTTCAACACCTTTCGCTGCGGCACTCACAAAAGGATGGCGAATTTCTTAGAATTATCTTCCATTATGGTTTTCGCAGGATCTGCCGGGCCGGGCGAGAATACTGATTACCTTGCACCCTTCCCTCTGGTTTCCTCCTGCACTTTGGCGATAGTAGCGATTGTGCTCATATTCCTTTGGTCAACAAAAGAGGATGCTGACACAGCGCGCGGGGCCTGCATGTAATAAGATCCTCGTTTGATGTTAACTTACGATCGAATGGATGTTTCGTGGTGGAAACATTTGGCCTGCAAGTGTACCGGAGAATCTTGTGTTCATTGATAGGAAGGAGGTGAGAGAGAGAAAGAGGATGGAAGGACTGCCAGTGTGCCGAAGGTACAGATATATTTGATTTACTTCGCATAATTGGCCGGTTGGCGCAAATGGATGTTTTCTTTTCATCGCTCACGCAACGCTCGAGCTCTGGGCGTACTGGCTGGTCGGGCCGAATGTGCGAAATTAGCCGGTAATAACAGTTTTAATTGAACAGCAGTTTTAGCACCTTTCAAGCGCTTGAAAATGAAAAGCGATGCCTCTCTTGCCCTTTTCGATAGCCAGTTATACCAGCCTCACAGCTGTTATTATGCAAACGAACCATTGCCGTGCTGTTCGAACCGATCAGGTTCCTTCCGCAAAGCAAAGTTCAAACATGCACAAACTGAGGGTCCATCGATCTCACCAAGGGCTTAGCACGATCAGCGCTCGAATCGATCGACTTTGAAGATGCACAATATTTTATGATCACGTTGAGCGAAGCACATCAAAGTTGGTGCAATAAAACCCACTGCCATCGGCCCTTCTGTCGTCAACGCTGGTGAGGTTGTGCGGCTTACTGCGTCCTTTAATCATTGATTGCCTCTACTTTAGCGTTAGCGATTGGCGGTTTATTGACTAATAAAGTTTCAAGCCACAAAACGCGCCTCGGTAAACATGTTCCCGCATGCGGTTTGTATAAATAAAAACCGTTTAATGCCCCGTGTGCTCGTTGCTGACAAAAGAGACTCGTTGCTGCAAGCAGGAAGGGAAGCTTTTAATGCTTGCGGTGGTATTAATATTTTTGCGAGCATATTTCTGCACTCTCGTTACCTCGGTCGCGGTTCAAAATTGGATGAACGGAATGGGCCTCTCGGGATTGCCTACCGGCGACCCAGCGACGGTTGACAGCTTATTGCCGTATGCGCTGTTCATTTCGTTTCTTCCTTCCAGCGAAATTTCTTCGTGTGTGTGCAGATGAGGTGTTCGTCAGCGGTTCAGCGGGCAACAAGATGACTTGCACACGGTGCATAATGATGTCAACCACTCTCTTTCGATGCGAAAGCAGGGCTATTTTTAATCTCGGAAAGCAAGAATGTTGTGCAGGAGCGTTAAGCAGATATTGGATTCGTTTATGACATTCCAGCACACAATGCAATGTTTATTGGATAAAGCAACACTTTGGTTTTGTGAGCCAAGATAATAGAGTAAAAGCTATAACCATGAATGAATGCAAGCTTCCTGGAATTTGCGCCTCGAGTAAAATTCTGCCACAAAACCAATTCCAAGGCTGGAGATCGTTCAATAATGTCATTCGGTTGGTTCAGCTTTTTAACCCATTTACAAATTTTCAGCCAACTCAATCCGATTTTGTGAAACGTGGGTGCAGTCTTGCTTTTAGCTCCCTTCAAGATCTTATCCAGAACCAAACGTTTTTCACCCTTTTTTCGACTCGGAACCAAGAAATTTGCCAAAGGACGAATTAACAGCTTAGACAGAAACAAACCTCAAGATCTCAACTCCTCATTCTGCGATGCTCTGGCAAGATCTGATAAACACTTTAAAGCGTCAAATCACCAGCATCAGAGACCTTTCCCTGCCTGCACTAATCCTTCCCACAACCGTTGCATTGGCCGTAAAAGAACAGCCCACAAGTGGATGGGTTGGATTATCGGCTAGCTTAGCTGGACCCCTCGTAGAACCTCCCGTCGAGCACGGAGTGAATGAATGCCGTAGCCTGCGAACTTCTGCGAAAAACTGCCTACAGAGGAATGCCCATGGAAGGTAAACAGGATTACTTCATTGTTTGTTTGGATAAAGTAATTGTAGTCAAACCAATAACAAGCAGCGTGAACGCTTGCCGGATTAGGAACGGATTATGCGTTTTGAGGGTGCCTTTTTGCTGCGTTGAGCATCTTTCACCTTGCCACACTGCAAAAACCTCACACGCACATCCTGCTCTGGCTGGAAAATCTGGCTTATCTAGGCTAACCATCTTGCACGGAAGCAGCTGTGCCGGGTTGTGGTTGTTGTTTTTGCTTCTTACTTTCTGTGTCAAAGCAGCAAAAAGGATAAGAACATTTATTATGGCTCCGGGAGTGAAGAATGTTTGATTCAAAACGACCTGAAGCAGAACTCACAATTCAATAAAAGCAAGCTTTCTTTATAATGTAATTATGGTCAACGCGATCGTGAAGGTGGTTCAGCCTCGCTGACAGTCTTTTTTTTTTTGTTTTCCATTCTTTACGACGTCTTTTTCTTTCACTTTTACGACCTTTCCTCTAGCTCGACGATGCAAGCTTAAATAGGATGTTTCATAAATTTATCACTTTCCCGATAACCGCAAAACGTACATAACTTTAACGCCTCATTTCCTGCACAGCGCATTGTCACGGGTCCAATGGTTTTATTAGCCGTAGCAAGTAACTGCAACGAGCGAACGAGCGACGAAGGATATGACTGTAGGAACGAGCAGCTTAGAAAGAAAAAATCCTTATGGCTTTTTAATTTGTTCCGCAGCCTGTTGATTTGACGCCCTCGTGCGCTCATTATCGAAGACACCGTCCAGAAGGTCCTGTTTTCTGGTATCCCATGGGGGAATGTGTAAAATAAAATAATGACCAACCGTTCCGCACAGTTCCGCCGCAGAAGGGTCGTCTTGGGTTTTTTTTTTTGGGAAACCGAAGGATCTCAAACGGTGTGGCAAGCATCACACATTATTTCTTCACCTTACTGGCTGGCTCCGATCGACAGACAAGGCAGACTAGCATATGGTGCTGATGGTGGTGTCGAGAGTAGTTACAAAATTGACAGATCGGTTTCGTTTGGGAAGGTGTACGCTCTTGATCAAACACATCCCGACGGACCGCAACGTGAGTCGATGTCATATGTGTGGCGATGAGTGTGCAAGGTGAGAAAAAAATTAATCGTTGATCTTTGCCCAACAATCGCCCGGCTTCGCTGGTGGTATTTATCACAGCACAGCACTCCGAGTTAGATGGCCGTCTCTCATTCGGCTCAGATGGTGCGATCGGATTAGTGTCATTAACAGTCACAATTATTGTTCTAGAATTTTGAGCGTCCGGGATGGATAAAATATGACGAAGGATACCGGGTATCAGCTCGATGGGAAAGGAGAACTATCGCCACACGGATAGCAGACAGATGGAACAGCAAAATCAGAAAAGAATAACATCGAATCAATACGATCGCAATTCGTTTCCAATACATATTAAGCACCTTCTTCAACCCATCTCTCGAGCCGCCCGTTCTCGCACAAGGATGTGTGTGTGTGCGATACTGTCTCACATTTTCTTTCCATTTTTATGATTTAACTGCACTGGTAAATCACGACCAGCGCATTCGGTGTGCGGGGTTTCACACGAATCCCCGTACCTTATTCGCTTTAATTGACGCCGACAAGCGGGAAAACAAGCGAAAAATTATCTAGTTTAAAGTAATGTGCACACTTTCCCCTTGATCTTTCTCGTTCCGGTCCCGGCACGATGCGGCCAGCACACCACACCTCGGGGCGGCTTCACCACCACCAGCACTAGCCATCCAATTTCTATATTTTATCAATATCGAAGCAGTTCGTGTGGAACCAATCGGTAAATACGGGTGATCGAACGCTGCTCTCTGCGTCTCTTTCCGTGACGAGTGACCGGGTACCACGGCCAAAAGGGTGCTGATCGATTGCATCGATCCGCACAGTGAGTTCGGATGTGAAGAGGTTAATGGATATAATTTGATAGGTTTTCATTCATCTTAAAGCGATATAAAAAGCAACATATTTTAAAGTTATTTCCCTCAAACGACTAACGTTACTGGGGTGACATGTGTTTAACATGTTTAATTTCTTATTTTCAGCAGAATTGTTGTCCCACATTTAAGTCCATAGTGCCAATTCTCGCCTCGGTAATGATGCGGACGCTGTGCTTGTTAAGATATCCTTCGAAAGTCATCGAAGCCCGCGCACCAATCATCACCAGTGCGAAAGGCAATTTTGATTTTAAATTTGTTTGAATTCTTCACGGCCCCGCATGGAGCTCTCATTTTTCGCGCAATATGTGTTTTTCTGCACATTATGACCCGCTCGATGCACTCACGAGCCTTTGATCAGCGTAATAAGATCAAGCTTCGATACGGTTCCGCCAAACACGTGACGATCGTTGACAGACAGTCGTCCTTCGGCATGCCTGCACGTGCACAGTCCATACAACACAACGTGCGTAAATTCCCACAGTTTCGATGCTTCGGTGGAAGAGAAGCTTGTAAAACTGTGGCTCACTTTTATGTGAAGTGTAAAACAAAGTGAGGGCAGTAAAAATTCCTTCACTAAACCTCATCTACAAAGTAGCCGTCCGCGGCATGTTGGTATAATATGGGTACATTGTGCAGATCAATCGCATGATCAAAACAAGCCGGTACAAGCACACTGCCAGCCTCCGATCGGACCAACCTAGACCGATTAATCATACAAATTACTCGCGGTGATGAGCGACGATCCCCTGCTTAATAACGACGGATGGAAAAACGGACGAGGAAAATGCGTTTTACATGCATTCCCCTCGCCGGTCCGTCGATAAGAACGAGTTTTTTTCCCGCGATCGCCCGGCGCATCGTGTTTGTGATCGAGTTGCGTGAATAATTACCGCAACCTGCACATTGGACAACATCCATCACTGGCCTCGCCCCAGCAAACCATTATTAATGTACGGAATCGCTTACGCTGAGCAAATGATGCCACCACATAAAAAGCACCGGGCAAAATACATGCGCACAGGCAAACATACGCATGTTCGGGGCAGCGTAGAGTGTTTGCTTGTTTGTTTAACCAAGCCATGCGATAATGGTATCACACACTGTTGACTGATGGGGCTTTCTCGAGCGTGATGGCGTTCTCGTTCACTTCCTGCTCGGCCGCCACCCGTGCCTCCACCGAGCGAGACGAGCGGATCGAAGCTCAGGAGTGTAGAAAAATTACACTACACTGGTAACTAAATAAATAATGCATGTACGACATGCATGTATGCATGTCACGAACGGTGGTGAGAGCGTGCTGTTTTCCTCCGTGCACCACGCAGCATTTCCCTCAGCGGCGACACGGGACGGGCAGCAGGGCGGAGGGGACACGCAATATCGAGTGATGGAAAGGAAAATAAATACACACCCTACCCCCCCCCGTTTCACACGCAGCGGAGCTGAAGCAATGATAGGCAATGTAACGGACAAAGTGTGCAACTTTTTTGTTGCTGCTACCCGTACCAGAAACGTTTTGCATAATTACGATTAAGATACTGCAAAGCAAATAGATTTACTGCCAGCTTGAGCGAAGCTTCGGTTTGTTTTAGTAAAAAGTGCGTAATTTATGTTGCGCCAGTAATTACACGGCTTACAGGGCACGCAGGGGAGCGAGCACAAAGTGGGTACATGGTGTACAGCCGGGTGGGGTTTTGCACGAAACGGTGCGTGCTGGGGCGAGTGGAAAATGTTACACGTTACTTGTTTGTTCAAATACAAATAACACCACACAGGGCAGTCGTATCGCTAGTTTACATTTATGGGTAATTTCAAGCGTGTTTAATATTTTAATATGTTAAAATTAGAACGTGTGTGCTAAAACTGTACACAAACAGTAACTGATCGTAAAAGCTTTCTGTGCACGACCGAACTATGCACTACTGAAAACATATTTCTCACAAACAACTAACAGAGAACTGCTCTAGGGCCTATCCAAACAAACCTCAGCCAGCAAGCACAAACATTTCGTTTCGTTGAACTTTCGAACAATGTTTATTTTACCAGCAACTCCTTCCTCCTTTTGAGACGTGTTCGGAGACACAGAGATAAATAAACAACTTGAATAAACGGTAGCAGCTACCTGAATTTTCCGATCGAGAGCTTCCGCGAACACCCGAAACCCTAAACCGTCTGAAACAATAATGTTGCTCACAGCATTATTGCTTCTAGGAAAAGAGAACAAACAATTTTGAACTTTTTCAAAAGATTCCAATAAAAGTGTGGAAAATGGTTGGAAAACGGATAAAGCTTTTAACAAAATTTGAACAGATAACGTTTATGGTGAGGCTCGAAATATTTTTTAAAAATGATTGCCTTGAAGACAAAAGCAACACCTAATCAAGGCCAAGGCAGTGATTATGATAAGGCATCTGGTCAGGATAAAGTAGGTCACGAAAATAAAAGGTCAAATGACAATAATTTCAAACGTTTCGGTCAAGACTTTTCGTGACTTAATTGGTTACATCTTTAAAGATAGAGTCATAAAGTAAAGTTAAATTAAATTATAAAAACATCAAACGGTATTGTTATCATCACAAAATTGGTAATAAAACACTTAATGTGAACCATTTGATGCTTGTAAATTACAGCTGTCTATGTTGATTTGATCAACCTTGTTTTACAGCAATAGTTTTTCAGATTTTACAGAAATTTTACTACTAAAAATTATTAGCAGCTGAGTTAGTTAGAGTTTAGCAGTTAAATTTTTTAATTAAGCTAGTTTTATTTCTTAAAAAATTAATCATATTTGCTAGGCAGTTGATGATTTGTCTGTTTTAAACAACCTTTGTGTGTTCCATTCAGTTTCGTGGTGAACGAAATTTCTCAAAATATTCTGTTTGCCGCATAATGATGGTGAAAGCTGAATATTTCTCTTCTTCTTCTTCTTCGGCGGCATAACAACTCAGTAGGGTCAAGGCCTAATCAGAACACTAATGTGCTTTGGCTCTTTCTGTGACTGAGTGTACCCATCCATATATCAAGATTGTTATAATCCTGCGGCGTATGGGGGGTTGTGATTAAGTGTACCCATAGCAGGATAGTACATACTGTGTATGGTGAACGGCAGTGGTTCGAATGAGATTTGAACCGACGAAGAACGTTTTGGCAGCCCTACGCCGTTACCACTGGACCACCGAGCCGACCCAAAATATGAATATTTTTCATTCCATTTCTATTTCATTTAAATATAAACAATAAACTTAAAAGACAACAGAAAAGGTTCAATGCACAACAAACTACTTCGTTTCGCTTTAAAAGTCACAATAGAATACAACACTCCGTAAAGCGACGAACCTTGTATCGCTCTTCACTCGATATCCCTGCCCGAGATCCAGAGAATCATTTTGAATTTGATTTTTCCTTCATCGTTTGCCACATTTATATTTTACATGCAGGTGCCAACGCGTGTGGGTGGTAGGTCGGTGGCTTCGCTGCCATAAAACACCACATTCTCTCCACATCATCCGCTCGGCAGGCCACATTCGCCCACAGCCACACACACACACACACTCGCACCTAATAGACCGTTATTAACAAACAAAACAACATAATGTATTTGAAATAAATTCATATCGATGCGTTTCGGAAGATGCGGCCACAGTATGTTAAATTTGGAGTGCGAAGGATCGTTACGCTCATCGGGGGGTTTCGCTTACGAAGCTTCGGGCGAGTGCTCTGCGGTCGTTCGATTGTGGCGTTCCCTTCCTTCTATCCTGATACCGATCCCATCATGCGCATGGCGATGATGATGATGATGATAATGGTGTTGAGAGTTGAAAGGCAAGCTGATGCAAAGCAGAGCGAAGGTGGATGATGTAAAGGTTTGACGTCACAGCAGGGAAGAACGTTTGCCGCCAATGGAAGATTAATGTTTAATAGTGTACGGACGGCGAGGACCAAAGCCGACTGCACCTTTTGAGGAACGCCCTGCTGTAGAAACCGATGTTACTCCGTTGTCGTAACATTCGATTGTTGAATGTTCTCTGTTTAAAATGCTTGCTCTATTGTGCTCAAACAAGGTAATAATTGTACAGCGCAAATTGTCATACAAATCACGACGAGAAATTGGAGTTAAGGTTTTACTGGTTAAGCCTTTATATTTGGTGAAAATAACATGCAAAAGTATCGATCAAATATCTAATATATATTGGATTTTCATTTTAAATTTTGAAAATTTCTTCAACCATTTTTGATCTGCTGCCGTCCCCTTAGCTAATTAAAATTAGAAAGCACAAATCATGAACCATTGCAACAACTTTCCTACCAAGTATCATTCGGCTAACCGAAATTGACTCAATCAAGATATGTAAACTGCTCTGTTCTTTCTCTCCCGCCTAAAGCTACAGCATCTTAAACGGCAGCCAGATCGTACCGATGATCCAACCGATAACTGATCTCAATCCGTGGAGCTGTTCCTTCTCTCGCAGAGCCAACGCCTCGTTACGATACTAGTAATTACTGTTGCCCTCACTTTCAGACACCAAAATGTGCTAGCAAGCACAACTGAACTGAACTCGTTAGTCAGCCGGCCAGTGTGTAATTGTGCAAAGTGAGCACCACACCACGGGTACACCGCTAGCTTCTTTCGCCAAAACGCCCCAAACTCATATTTCAAATGCGAAACCCGCGCACCGAAGCACCCCTTCGCTCGCGCCAAGCTTCGGAGCGGACTGGGCGTCGCGCGAAAATTAACATTCCACAATGAGTTTTCAGGGTTTTATGGAGCATATTTTATGGCGTTTGTTCTGACCGGTGGTTGCCGAGCGGCGGTGGCTACAGGAATGTAGTAAAAAGTTGCCCGAAAACCCACCGTCCGCCCGTGTACAGTCGGGGGGGGGGGGGGGGTCAGGCTTTCGATCAGTTTTGCGAGATGGGTTTTCTGTTCCTGTGAGTCGTCGCAAAACAGCTAGGGCAGCAGCTGCAAGGGGCTGGTTTTATGTAGGGCCGCGGCATTGCACTTTTAAGATTTTAAACGAATCTTCACACTTTTCAATTTAGGTTCTGTGTGCTGGCTGTGGCTGTGGAAAACGGCGAGAACAGAGCGGAAAACGTACCGGGGAAGCCAAAGACCAAAAACTCTGCCTTACTGTCTGAGGGCAAGCTTTGCATCTGTGAGTGTGCGAGTGCACGCGTGAAGCTGTTAAGGTGTTGCAGCATTTCGAAAACCGTACCAGACAGCAAGGTACCAGCAGGAGCAACATCGCGTCCAGCGAGTCTGCCAGAGGATGGTACACAGCAACGGAAAGCAGAACGCGAAAAGACAACGCTGCACGGCACTGCTTCGTTCGGTCTTGCTCGCTTCGATGATGGGATCCGCGTGTCGAAATGCTACTCCATCAAACCCGCACCAAGCCACGGGCCACGGGCCACGGGGATGGTGTCCGAGACGACGGTCGGGTCCGCTCCAAACAAGCCACCGATGGAAGCCGCCGTCAAAAGGCACAAGGTTTGGCGGCAAAAGAGCAAACGAGCACACTGGTCGGCGAGCGAGAGCGAGAGAACGGGACGAGATGCAATATAATGATAATAATAAACATATTTCTTACCTCGAAATCATGCCGAGGTGCCGCCGTCGCTTCACTTTTCGGTGGCCACTTACCGGTGCCGCGGAGTGACATGGTGATGATGCTGCAACGGTGAAGGCAGCGGCGGCCGGTTGGCTCGTTTGCGCGCGAGATCGTGCGGTCATCGAAAAAAAAAAGAAAACAAAACAAAAAACCACAGAAAAAGAGAACCACTAAAGGGGGTCGTTTCGAGACAGATTTTGTTTTGTCGGCCGTTCTTTCGGCCTTGTTTCAGCTTTGCCTTGCACGCACATAAGCAAGCTACGCATCTTGGCACAATCAATGGGAATGGTAAGAGAAATTGGAAGGCAGGCAACAGCGCTAAATTGGCTGCTGGCACACCGACAACGACGGAACCTTCCACCGCCGCCACCGATCGATGGGGGACGTGATCGGGGCCGGGGCTAACGAGTTTGGTAAAATAAACACCACAACACTTTAACGAAAATTTCGCATTTCCCACTTTGCGCCGGACGCGTATCACAGCTTCTCCCGTGCCCAGCGGCACCGCGCTGCAACGAAGGTGGACTGCAGGAGAGGAAAAATCTTCAATCACTTTCCTCGTATGTTACCGCGGCTTCGGTGCACGGCCGCCACGGCCGAAACGGATGAAAATTGGGCTGGAAAGAAAGGATGCTTCTGGCGATTCTCACTTCGCTCCGTTGTGCGCTTTGCCGGCCGGTCGGTGGACGTGCACGTTGAAAAGCCACCCCGTTCGATAGTTACACAGGCAACCGCCCTTTTGCCGGCTTTTTGGTAGGATGTGTGCTTTTCTTTGTTTTCATTTTCGTTGCATGTTTGTATATGCATTTGTCTCTGCGTTCGGAAGACGGAGAAGCGTTTTTTGGGGGTTTTGTTTTATTCTGAATGCGCGCTGTATGACCGGGAACGACCACGCACGCCATTCGTTTGCCTGTTCCTGAATCCCTAGCCTGGCGTTTTTTTTTCTTCTCGCAGACACCGAATGTGGATTAATGTGTTGCGACGGTTGTGCGCGGTAGGATGCGGTTCTAGGGCACAGGCGGATATGTTTCTGTCCTTCGCTAAATGGTGGACGTTTAACACAAGTGCAAAGACACCGTCGATTCTGCCATACTTCTGCGTGAACAAATGCAAATGGCCTCGCTGGTGTAGATGCTCTGTAGGATGCAAAGGTTGAAATTAAATTTAAATCAGTAAAATGGTTAATTGAATGTATTCAATAAGGAAAAAAGAGTCACAAAGGGAAAATACTTACAGGAGTTTTGCTCTTTTATTAATTAACTTTCACTGCTAAATTGCCAGTCAAACTATCAATATCTTGAACGAGACCTCGGCAACGAAACGAAAACAAATCACCATACGGTTGAAATTTTAAATAAAAAGGCTTTTCAGCATAAACAGTAAGCAAATATTAAACATTTTGAACACGTGGAATAAAGATTTTACCGTGTTAGCTTACAGTTTTGCAAGTATTGTTTATTCGATGGTGTCTATCTAAAAAACACTAACTAATGCTTTTATACTTTTTGAGAATTTTCTCATGCTTTTGGTCAGCTTAACAATTTATTGAAGATAATTTTAATATTGCCGTAATGGTCCTTTGCAACTTGAAAGCGGATAATGTTAAAAAAATAAAAAAAAAAGACTAAGGAGGTAAGTAAGTAAACGGATTGGCTATTTCTACGGAATAAAGAAAACCTAATTTTACCTCTTTAAGTTTCTTACCGATAAGGGTAGGGTGTGGAGGAGGTTTTTTTTTGTGGAGGAGGATTTCTTAGTGGAACTTTATACAAAAGAGAAATCCCGTGTGTTATTAATTGTATTTTGTCTTTAACAACAACTTAAAGTCGCTCGAGCGAACTAAATTGATAACATTTATGCAAAATTGTTTGTGCCAAACAGTAATTCAACAGGATGTTTATTAAGAAAATCGAGAGTAATAATGTTATAGCAGCAAGAATATTAACATAATAAAGTAGAATAATAACATTATAGAAGCTAATCAAAAGCCTCTAACAACAAAAAAGTGTTGTAAGTTTAGGTGGCATTACTGTTGATTTAAATTTTGTTACCATTCAGATATTTTTGCACAAGCAAAGGACACCTCTTATCAAGAGCTATGGTGGTGATCTATGTGATTTAAACACCTTTCAACACGTTCGCTCGCGTTCGACAGCACGATGATTCTAACCATATTTTAGCATTTTCCTTCAGTTTAGCTACGCAGCATGATAGCAAAATAAAAAAAAAATTCAAAGGAAAACGGCCGGGAAACATTACAAATCGATTCCACACTCACTGACACTTGCAGCGTACCCCGTGCACAAGTGCCGCCAGAACCATCGGAGGATCCTCTTCTGCCTCAACTACCAGCCTGGGATGGGATGTTTGCCGTATGTAAGGGTGGAAATTAATATTCTATTGCTTCTCTTTTGTTGCTTCCCGCCTTCCCGCGCGCTTTCCCAGATTGATTTATGGAAAGTGCGAAAAAGATCACTCACTCCCGGGACCGGCGCAGCGGCATTAAAGATGGTAGAAAACAACGCATACGTACGCACGGGATACAAATCTATGATATCGGCATCGGTTATAATTTCCCCTCCGTTTCCCGCTAGTGGCGTATCGTTTACGGCACATTGCTTTCATCTCACCAGGATCAGGTTCGGATCCTACAATAGATTAATCAAATAACCGATCACGGGCAGATGAAGGTAGACCACCGATAGTTATTGCAGGCTTGGTAGAAGCACGATGACGGGACAGGGTGCGCGTGGGGAAGATGAGAAGCGGACCTGTTCCGACCACTCATCCTCGCTGCAGAGTCTGCAGAGCTCGAGGGACCTCGATCGTAAAAACATACACAACACGTTTATGGCCACTTGGACCTCATTCGGTCGGGCGCATACTCGCTCGAGAGTGTGGTATCCGCGATTGCTCTGGCTGTGGCTGTTGAATTGGTGCCGACCGAAAATGGTCACGGGTTATGAGGAATGACCACGTCGTTTTATTATTGGTTTTTGTGATTTTCCCCATCGCCCTGCGTCCCCTCACCCACGGGACGTCGTAACCGGGGCGAAGTTAAACATAGCGAGCGCGCGTTCGGTTATATGTGATTCGATTATCATAAACCCACTCTTTTATTTTCATATTTTTACATGCATGCACAGCATTCACGATCGTGCCCTGCTCGTCTGCGATCGGTTGGTTTACCTTTCCATCCATTTTTCGATCCGCTGTGTTCGCTCACAAGGCTCATTTCACTGCCGTTCTTAGCACAAAGAAGTATTGGAACTAACGTAACTTCTCTCCCTTCATCCGAACAACACACCACGGTGCACGGTGGACGAGACTGAATCTCGAACAGCCGAAAAGCCGATCACACAGCGGAGCAGGAAGCAAAGCGTCTGCAAAGGGTGGGTGTTTTGGGTGCGAGAAAGATACACATCACGGTACGGCAACACCGGGGCAACCCCGGGAACGAACCAAAACACATATATTTCATTCGCAATAAAAGGTGTGATGACTTTAAAGTACAAATTTTCACAGCAGGGGGCAGAGCCGGCGCGGTGTCTTTGAAACGCTGGCCGTGTGTTTTGCTGGCCGTTGCTGCGGCATCTACACTCCAGCCAAACGCTTTGATGCGGCGATCGGTTTGGTCCTCGGTTGGGGCGGTGCGGTGATGGGTAAGCGAGCGATGTTTCAAGCGTTTGACACCCGTCAGGCGGTACTCTTTTTTCTTCGGTTATATCGACGACGCAGAACAGAGGAAGGTCCCGTTGGAACGTGCAGAAAACAAATATGAGGAATGGTTTAAATGGAAATTGAAGCATTAGGTTTTAAGCAAAAAAAAAAAGAGTTGGAATTGTGTTATTTGGTGATAATTCGAATGCTTTATTTTCTGTAGAACTATCCATGGTGAACAATGATTTTTCTTTATGTTGTTTGATATTATTAGCACTACGGAAAGACGATTTTCGTTGAAAAGCGTAAAGATGTCACACATATCATCTATTGTTATATGCGATAATTTACTCTTATGCTTCAGAGCGTGTGATGATCGTTCAACTCAATAATAATCTACTTTTTGTATATACATGAATCAAACAGAAATTGAAGTTTAGTCGATTTTAATGAACAGGTAGATTTTGTTTAATGTTTTTTTTTATCTTTACACGGATAGGACTGTTTGGAGCATCAAGACGTAGACAATAATGTTTCATTTGAGCTATGTTGCCGTCTCCTATGCTGTATGTTCTGACTGATACATTCATATAATGCCTTGCGAACAGATCTAGGAAGTTAATATCGCTGATGATAATGATAGCTATTTGGGGTATTGTCTTCCTAGAATGAAACACCGAGTGCGGTATGGAACATTGCGTCAAGTTATGTTCTTTAGGATTAAGTGTGTGTATTTCCTTTGGGTCATTTCTATTTTGCTTATAAAGAAAGCCTTAAGACAGTAGTGGTGTGTTATTGTAGTAGTGTTATTGCGAAACCTATCTTCTTATGTCTGTTTTGAATTGTTTTGTGACATTTTATGGGGTTGTGCGTTGTTTAATTATATTGAAGTATTATCATTTTTTCTTACCATAAACTGTGCTACAGCTTGGTTATTTGTTGCCTAGCTTCTATCAGCCAAATTCCCAAAGAAGTAGGTGTTGTCCATAACAGCCCATCACAAGACAACGATCCATGCGCAGCAGCAATAATTTATGATCATATTTACATTGAAACCACAAATCATTTATTAACCAGCAGCACAAACACTTCACTCACTACCGATCCTTCCAAAGCGCTAGAACCCGCATGCATACCCAAAAACAAGGACCATTGTCGGACAACCATCAACGCTTCTGCACCCGTCACTCCATCATTTGACGGTTGTGGCACGAACGTTTCCAAAACCGTTTGCTGTGCTTTCGGCACACAAAAACGACATGCGTGAGCAACAGCATACGGAGGCTCACGGGATCCATCATTAGCTCGATCTTTGAACGATTTTACAGCGGCGGTTTCGGGGCGATTGAAGCGGCTGTTGCTTTGGACCAGGCCGACATTCAAAGGGGGAAACATTAAAGCAGCTAATTATTACTGATTTGTACGTACATGGTTTGGCGATGGATTGGAGAGAGCGTTAGGCAGAATGTAAGCACGTTTTCTTTAGAAATCGTACTGTAGCTTCGCTTTATTGTGTGCTAACTCGAGGGAGCAATTTGTTAACTAGAATATTATTAAGTGAAATGTTTCAAAAGTATGTGGAAGGAATCGGGACCCTTTATTGAGGAGTGAATGAAAAACTGCAGCTGGAAAAATGCATAATATTGGGTATGAGTACGTACTGCACACCAAAACATAACCACAGCATAAGTCATGGCTAGTAGGAGAAAGGGTATTGAAAGGGATTATTTATTCGTTCTCGTTCGCAGTTGTGAATTAACAGCAGCTTTATTGGAGATGTTTGATTCCGTTCACGTACGTCGAAGCAAGAAACTTATATTTGAATACCGATTTTAAGAAGCTCTCTGTAAAAAAATAAAGGTGAAAAAGTTTTGGAAGTAACACGAAACAATTATTTTTTATAACATTTAAAAGGTAGCAAAAACTATTTGACAATTCATTCTAGATCATGTTTTTGGATTTAAATTAAATAATATTAGTACCACCTGGTAGTGAAATGTTCACTTACCCCAAAACTGGTCATTGTGTCAATCAAAATGGAAATACAGTATCATTTCTCTAAAATTAACTTTTATATCATATTTTAGATATCTTTTCTAGAACATTTAAAAACAGATCTTTAAGACGGTTTCATTAAGTGTTAAGTGTATCGCAAATATATTCTCAAAAAACGGAGGCGCATATACTCAGATAATATTTTTCTCATTCAATAAATTTCAATTTATTGTTCTATTTGCTGTTTTTCATGTTGCTACACTTCATTTCTATTTCGAATATGTCGAAGCTTTTTTACTACTTTATTGTGTGCTCTGGATTTTTCTGCATGTTCAAGAATAACTTTTACTAAAATAAAATGTCTAAATGTGTTAATTGATGCTCCCAAAGTGCAGCCCAATCGTTACCAATTTTATTTGCTAAAAAAATGCAGCATTTCCAAAAGTTGAAAGCAAAGCAAAGGCAAATACAAACCTAAAAGCAAAAACCCCCATAGCTTGATACAATGTGCTACGGCTAACGATGGTTTGCGCACCGATTTTGTACCAACTGATATCCGTATCGCGAAACTGGCCTTCCCGATGATCAACAGTTGAGCCGAGCTAATCAGCAGCGTGGTCGAGCATGATTATCGATACACGAGGCACGAGAGTGACGAGAGTCGTTCACCTAACAAGCCCCGGCTGGCGGACTTTCGCATTCGCTGACCAGGCAAAAGGATCATCCCACCACAAAAACGACGAGATGCCACTGGAAAAAAGAGGGCTTTTGCTCAATTTAACTCTCGGTGCGCTCACGTGTTGCGATGATAGCGCGCGGCGACCATTACCACTCCCCTGCTCATGGAAACGTACCTTGGTAAAGAAACCGTTGCCGACTGCTGATGGTAGACGGCAGGAGGGGCGAAGCGGTGCCCAGGGAAAGGATGCGAAAAGAGATCTTTCGGCGGGATTAATGCGTTCGGCGGCTCATAAACGAACTCGATGAAAGATGATCGATCGCCTGCCTCCAAGGGGTCATTTTTCGGATTACTCGCGGTTTGCTCGCTCATTCGCACACGGAGCGCAACAGGCCTCCCCGCAACCGCATCGTCCACTCTGTTTTAAATAACGCCTTTCGGTACACCCAATCGGTGGTGGTGTGAAAATCCGCCGTACCTCGCCAGGCAAGCCGAGGCCACCATTCGCAAAGGTTTCGCTCGTGATTAGCACAGTTTAAAGTGCTCTGGGGATGCTCCGGCGCGTTTGGCGAGGCATTTGTTTGCCACCCGTCCTCCGTCTGGATGCGGCTGCCGATAGATTGGAACCACGCGCACACTCTCGATCGATGCGATTGCATCGATGGGTCTAGCACACACTTTTTTTTGCCGAGTTTTGTGAATGTGGTGCCGAGGTGGTGCAGCGTAATGACAGAGTGCAACCAATGCACGGGCTCTGCAACAGCTTTCACACGTTTTCCCAGGATGTGGACGAAACCTGCCATCGAGCACGCGGCCTCGGCCACGAAAAATCTTTCGTCCGCCCTTAAAGCGCGCAAACGTGTCGGCGGTAACGGCGTTGATTGCAAACGATCGGCACGATCGGCGGCTTCTTGAAACGGTGTTTCATCCGACAGATACTCGACTGTCCGGGAAAGCCGGGAAAGACAAAAGGTGAAGAGGGAAAGAGAAACAGAGAGACAAAGAGCGATACTAGTCGCAACGGCAGGAAGCATCGCGCCGTGGTGGGGTCGAGGGTTGTGCATTTCACTTCAGCACATTGTTACAATTAGACAACAATCATCATAAATTAACGATTAGATTGTGAACGGTCGGCTGTGGTGCAAAAGGGCGCAAGAACGCCCTCTCTTTCAGGGATTCCGTTTTATCTCCTCATGGCGCAGGAACGCCAAAGTTCGTAATGTCAATAGGGCTCCCCATTGGCCATTCGGGGCTGAGACCTTTAATGAGGTTGACTTGAGTGGTTCCAATGTTGCCAACCTCTTCTTGCCTCCTCACCCACAACGGCAGCGAAAGAAGCAGTGTCGAGAGCAAGGTCCAAATAGTTTATCATTAATTATCTAATGATAGATCGAACGCATTTTGGATTTTTTTTCTACTGCGATTCGACGTGCTCAGACAGCTTTCGGCAGTTTCAACACGTTTCACAGGCCTGTATTTTAAATCGATCGTTTTTTTTTCATATTGATGGTAGGCACCATTTGAAACGGTACATTAACAAGGATTAGTAGAAGGGTTTCGGTTTGATTCGGTGTGCTGCAGTTAGATAGAAATCAGTATCAAGATTGGGAAAAGTAAAGCACTGTAGTTTGCGAGGAAAGCTGAAATATTAGGGATAAGGAACTGCAATAAAATGTTAAGGTACATTATCGAGAAAAATTTATTATAGCGCTCTATATAAAAAAAAAGCTTTTTTTTTTAAAAGTTCTACTAATTTTTTCTGCACAGGAATTTCAAAGTACTGTATTTTAAGAAATTATTTAATTTCTATAAATATTCATACTTCAAAAACTAATTGTTGTAGTTCATAGTTAACATTGTAAATCATAACTTACTACTTCTTATTACTGTTATCATATACATGTCCTCCTCGTCTTCACTGCCGTTAAACCAACTTTAAATATTTTCGACTGCATCGAAAAGTGCAGCTATACTACCCATGTGCAACGTCCTTTTCTTCATCTTTCCCATTTTTTAACGGAACGAAGGTCGTCATACATTTTTAACTACGGTTTGTTTTATTCTTACTTAAGTTACTTAAGTAATGTATCAACCACCTAAAACGAACAGATCAAATTTTCACCTATCTTGAAGCTTGGTGGCTTATTCGAGAATTGCTGGAAGAATGTATAATAACCTTCTTTAAAGAAAATTTTGACTTCTTGTATGTTATGTTTTGTTAAAAAACGAAAACTTTATGAAAACCACTCAATAAAGTGAAAGAAAAACATCGGATCTATAGAGATCACTGAAAGTCGGACTCCTTTCTTTCTTCTTGTTTGTTAGTTGAAAGTTCAAAATTTCGATCAAACAGTCATTATAGTATTTGATGCTTGGGTGGCTAACTGGCCTAATTACTAAAGGCGAAGACTTGTCAAACGATCAGGTCTGACGTTGTATCGAACCCCATTCGAATCGTTACCGCCCCTGCATACACAGGATTTACAGGGTTTTTCAGTTATTATCGTGACCGTAGCATCGTTTATTGGGACAGCAGCACAAGAAATTGTACCTGTCGCAGTTGTTTTCGTGATGCTGTCACGTTTATTGTACCGTTCGCACTTGAAATTGTAATCGTAGCAAGCAATATCGTACTGCCGCTCGGGCGCTGCAAGGCAAGTACGCAAGAAGTGAGTATAAACGCAACCTAAACCAAAGACAGACAGAGATTGTTTGTGTACTGAAATATTCGATACCTTCGAGTATTCGATACTCGCGCAATTGCTTATTTTAATTGGTTATCGTGTGATATTTTTACTGCAATATTCATTATAAAAACCCCCGTTTTGTCTTTAGCATGGAATATGTTTATACGCGCAACTCCCCTACTTGCCCGGCAGCGCCCGAGCGGCAGTACGATATTGCTTGCTACGATTACAATTTCAAGTGCGAACGGTACAATAAACGTGACAGCATCACGAAAACAACTGCGACAGGTACAATTTCTTGTGCTGCTGTCCCAATAAACGATGCTACGGTCACGATAACAACTGAAAAACCCTGTACTATCCTGCTATTGGTACACTAAGTCACAGCAATCGGATTTAACAATTAAATCAATCACACAATATTACTTGCTTAAATGGCTTGCTTAAATTTTAAGATAGTTTATGTGTTAGATGTATAAACGATATTAATTAACATTTTTGCACAATCGTAGCTAAGGATCAGCATAAAGTAAAACAAGATTTAAAATAAGTTATTAATAAGCTACTATTCATGATACAAAGTTAGAAGCTTTGTAGGAAAAAGCTAAAGTGTCCGACTTTAGGTGGTCGCTACTGTGAGTAAATATTTCCATCTATCCAAGGTTTGGTACTACTACCAAACTTTGAGACAGAAATTGTTCAAACAATAAAATTAATAAATAATCTCTATGTCTAATACACATTTTCTTTAATTACTCGTATTTATTCAGAGTGGAAAATGTCCACAAAGAACAGGGTACATTGATTGTGTTTAAAAACAATTAAAAAATTAAATTAAACTTAACAAAATAAACTTTAATAATATTTAGAAACCTGGAAATTTATCTAGATGCTTTATGTTATTATTTGTCTTGACTTGAACTTTAGTTGTATTTCAGTCTTTCAAAAGTTTCATTAAAAGTTTGTTTTTTTTTTATGTAATTAAGGCTTCGGCAAAACATCAAATATTTCAAACAGTGTTCGTGTTCTGTTCTGTTTAGTAGGCTAGACGCTGTAGATTATCATCGATTGTTTGAAAGATATTTTACATTACATTATCCCGAACATTACACAAAAAGATACCTTCTACGCACAAGTCCAAACTGACGGTAATGTTCTTCCCGACGTTAGCGTCCTCATAAATCCCGACCAACATTTGATATATCCCATATCTACTAACTAACCTCCATTCATCAGCACCGGAAAACACTTGCCACGGCAATAAGTTCTCCGGAAACGCTTCCCTGTCAAAATATTGCATCATTTAAGATGAATTATGGCCCGCCCAGTGTATTAAAGCCAGAACGGGCACCCAAAAACCATACACCCGTTTCATTCCATCCTCACACCCAGTGCGCCCAGACCGTGTCACTCAGTTTCATCTCGGCGATATCAACCCGGTCCAACCCTAACTCATAATCCTGCTTGTTAAACATCGATAATCAAATTATCCGGAAAGCAGAGGGACAAACTTTTCCGGCTACCGTGCTGTTCACCCCGTTTGCGTTTTGAGCCGTGCGAAATTGGCCCTTCCGTTGGCAAATTGCTTCGGTGCGGTGTAAACATCGCGCACAAGAATAGAGAAGGGGATCGGGATGTCAGGCTACCCCAACCACAGCACGACGACGCCATGATAAATCAGTGTAAATTTTCAATTATGACTCTTAATTTACCACAGCAAACCGGGTGACAAAATAAACCATGCCCAACCCCACAACACAGTGTGTGGCAAGTGATGCAGGAACTGTCGTTCCCTGCAGTCAAAGAACTTGTTCTGTCAGCTTGACTGGGATCGGAATCGCAGGAATCGTTTACACGGCCCATTTAAAGGACTTCACATACGCACGCCTGTGGTGAGTTGAACGGGAAAAACGAGGAAGACACATCGCGCACACTTCCGACACGGTGTATGGGAGAGTGCTTTTTTACAGTCACTTTGTTTCTGCTCCCCTAGTTCTTATGATAAAAAAGGCTGAAAACGGCAAAAAATACGGAAACCGATGAAGCTAAATTTTTATCACATTTTCCTACGCGCACACTAATCCGGAACGGCCAACGTTGTCGGGGAGATAAATATTTACCCCGTTTCTTTTATACGCCTGTCGAAACGCATGAATACTTGTTTTCGGCTTTTGTCCTCTCCCTGCAAATGGTTTCTTTTTTTTACGTATACCTTCACGCTCTACACCCGTCCTGCTCGTCAACATTTGACTTTGCGTATTGGCACACTATTTGGTGCTATTATTAATTTGCCTTGTTTTTTATATCCGCTCCCCGCATTGCCCATTCGCTGTTCACGTTTTTTTCCGGCGGTGGAAGGATCTACCGTTCCGAATCCGGAACCTGGTAGATGTATCATAAATCATCTTCAACCGTAACCCTTTTCCCTCGTGTTCCGCCATAGTTTGCGTTTTCCTTTGTGCATGTGTTGCATCTGCTAGGCTCGATGGCAACGGCCGTCCCTCACACACCGGTGAATTGTGTCATTTATTACCGTAATACACGACGATTCCGCCCCGCGACAGGGAGAGTGTGGTTTAGGTCGATTTCGGTAAATAATAAATTTGTTGTACATTGTGTTAAACACGACTTTATATGCAGACGCAAATCGCCCAGCAATGGCCGAAAAGCAAAGCAAAGGTATCCGCGTGTCTAGGGGAAAACCGACGCAGAAAGCATATCAAATGCCCTCCAATGATCGATGAACGCCGTTGGACGCAGTTAGGAAACCCTTCAGAACACCTTAGACATCGACCGGTGCGAAGAACAAAGTGTGTTGTGTTACCATGTCATCGGGTTGGAAGCTCCGGTTTTTGGACATTTGCGGCGTTCCTAACGGGCACCTTTTCGATTTCCGTCTGGGTAGCTTTCCCTTTTGATTTACCGTCTCGTGCCGAGTGCACAAAAGGCACGAGGAATCCTGTCCATTTACCGGTATGCATATTATTCGCATAAAAAGGGCACACATAATGGTACCTCCCGATATGTATCTGGATCTTGCGTGTTGCGTGTTACGATATGCTTAACACACTCTGTACAACATCTGCAGCAGGTCCCAAAATATTTTCTACGGACTCGCTCGGTCCTACCCCGGGTACGTGCTGGTAAACGCTTAGAATCCCAAACAGATCACTACTGGAACAGGATTGATGGGGTTTTTTTTAAGTTGTTGAGGGGTCTTCCACCTCTGTTTGCACCGTGAGCCAAAACTACACGAAACGTTGATAAGACGATAAGAACGTGCAGAACGTGTTGCTTTATTAAGATGGACAGCAGTAAGCGACATCATTCGAAATTCGACCTTCAACAGCACGGTGGTGATGTTTTCCAGGGATAGTTCCAGCAGCGATGACAATGCCGACGATGATGATGATGAGGACGATGATGATAGCTTAATAATCCAATTATTAGCTCCAATTCGATGACAATTACACAGGCGGCCAAACAATACGTTTTCCCATGCAATCTAAATCAATAGAACGCCGCTGGAAGTCGGCAAAATGACAGGTCGTTTGGTAAGGTCCGCTAAATTGCCGATATCAAACGCGATATAGGAGGTGAGCGAGGCTGAGGGGATAGGCCACAACCCAGCCAGCAGCAGCACACTACAGGAAGAGAGTGAGAGAGAGAGAGAGTGAGGGAGAGAGCTTCATTTTGATAACGAGCGACCATGAGGGAAGGAAAAATTAAGTTATTATAAATTCATTATTGAACTTTCCCCGCTACCAGGGCTGCACACACTCGGGCTGCGCTGTTGCAGTGCGGTGTCAGGCGATGCCTAAAACGTGCTGTTAGCATTGTGTAATGTTCTGTTTGTGTGGTTTTCCGTTGACGCAAGCTCGTACGTTTGTTGTACGTTCCTATCGGAAGTTGGCTGGTTTGGTAAACGTTTGTAGGTGGAATATTATATGTGAGTTGTTGCGATTGATTCGAATGTTACTATACATGTAATTTATTGCGACAAACTTGGACAAACACTCGACAGCTATGAGCGGTACTTCGATGGACTCTATGTACGAGTTATGTACAGTTTGGTTTGGTAATGTTTGGTTTTCAATGCAGCAGACGATTATACGTTATGCAAGATGCAGAAAATGTGAAATGAGTACTACAATATTGTCGTAGAACTTTTCTACGAAAACATTGTAGCACACATTTCTTCTTCTTCTTCTTCTTGGGTGGCACAACAACCCTTGTAGGGTAGGGGATTAGCAGAGCACTTAGGTGCTTTGGTTTTCTATGTTACTTTGTGTATCCACAGCAGGATAGTATGACTGCCCTTCATATAGGGGATTGTAACACAGGATAATCAATTATGCGCTTGGAGGATGACACAAGCCATATTTAATAAAAGTTATACGAAAAATAACTACCAGTAGTAGTAGAAAAGATAATGCAAAATTAATTAAACTGGGCTTTAATTTTTTTGTTTATTATCATCCAAAAATATAGGAATAACTGAATTGAATATTAGTTTTGGCTTTTACATTGTGTGCAACCCATAATCACCCAATGTTTATGCCAAATAAAGAGAATAGCCTAGTTCTTTCTCCTAATCAAACGTCGCAATGTTTTTTCTTGTATCAAAAAATTCATCCAAAGCAATCGTTAGTAAACATTCTGTTATCGCCATACTTAAAACATGACCCTCATCTCATCTGAACTGAAAAGCTTAACAAATTATTTAAGCAACTCCTCGCAATCTGCCGCCTCGGCAGTTTTGTTGGTATTTTGTTCACTCTCTGATTGGATTCAATCAAAATGCAAAAGGAAAACATCGTCTCATCCCCACAATAAGATTCCCAACACCTTCATTGAAGAAAGGGTTTAATTTAATACACTACATCGCGACACCGACAAAGAACCTGCGTTCGTGCGATTACTCAAACCCCTCAACCCGGCAAACCCCTTCTGCAATCATTCTGCTTATTGCCACCTTATCCAAATCAAACATAAATTCCATTCCCACGTGAATCCCGCGGCTGCGACAAAGTAAACGAAACCACCGACCGGGCGAGATTTGAACAGGTGATGATGCTGACGCTACTTTGTGTCACATTCACGACCGTCCGCTTCTTGATCTTTCCTGCATTGTGTGACCCGAAAGAATGGAGCCAATGCGAAGGGTGAGGAAATCAAGCAGTTCTTTATCGACCCAAGCTACTTACCGATATGTTATATCGTCAGGCAGCAGCGAACGGCAGCACCGAGCTGTTGGGACAATATAACTTAAGAGAAGAAAAAAAACGGTAACCGCAACCATAATCATGAGCTCATTCATCTTGTTTTTGATTACGTCTGGTGTGGCGGGTGACTGGACATGGCGGCACTTGCAGCGATTGGCAGTTCTTGCTTCCTCGTGTACCGGCCGCGGTCAGTAATCATACACATTTGATGATGAAAAATGTACCATATCAGAATCACAATCTTTAGTTCTATCACCATCATCCCGTCGATGTATTCGCCAGCTTTTGCTAGATTTGCTAGATGCACGGAAACGATTGCTCGAGACGACACTGTATCAAAGCGGTCTTCAGGATGATGGTTTGAACGGGGACACAAATTAAGAACTCGCATGGAGATGGAGTCGGTTTGATTAAGAAAACAATCTCTCTGTTTTATTGTAATACAAATGTTACAACGGATGCTTCAGCATTCAATGATTGCAATGTTTCACACTTTAAAGTCGTGAGACTGATCACTGTTTGAGCAAAGCGCACATTTCAGCAGCTTTATTCAATTTTCAGTGTGAAAAGATGGTACAAAATCTATCAAAAAGCTGTTTAACGAGCTGCGAGCTCAGATTGTAAAAGAACCAACTCACTCAATCGGACGAGAAACATATATTCTTTCATTTCCACCCGTGATAGAGCTCATATTTCGTCTCGTTGCAATCTACCATGATTTATGGCGGTGCAACGAAGGGAACCAGCTTATTTTATTGAATATCTTAAAACCTCGCTTCTTCACCGCGAAATGGAAACAGTTCCCCTCGCAACACTGCAACGCCCACAGTTCCATGATAAAACCTATCCTAGCGAGTGCATCCAAAACCGATTCAGCAGCACGGCGGTTTGCAAAAGAATCGGATTGTCGGAATGTACAAACATTGCCTCTAAATCACCGTGCCACCAGCCAACGCCAGCTTCCCGTTTCCAGGGCGAAGCGATCCTCTCGGTAGGGAAGAGCAGCGAAAAAAAAATACCAAAACCGGGTAGAATTATACGCTTCGTCGATTCGGCGGTTTCGTTTTCGTGGCGCAACGGGAAGAAAATAATTCAATTAAATTTTCTGTCAATTTACCACGAAACAAACGACCGACCGAACGGTTCCTTCCCGTCCCTTGCGGTCTTCCTTCCTGTCCCCGTCGCGTTTGCAGAGGGCCGCCACTACACAGAGGCCGGTAAGATCTATCTTCCCGGCAAACCATCACCGCCACCCTTAATCCTCCCCTTGGGTGTGCCGCTTTTCTTTGTGGTTCGATTTCGCGGAAAACGATGTGCGTTTCCTTAGCCAAACTGGGAGGCTCTCGCTCGCTCGCACGCCGGGCTGCCGGGTGTCTCGTTCCCGCACTTGACAAACTATTTGATTTATTTATCGCTCACCATCGCTAAATAAATGATTATTCTAGCCCGGGTCCGGATGGTTTTGTCCGAAACAGCACCGCGCAACACAATTTCCCTGTCCCGCAAAGGATAGCGCTTCGGCTTTCGTGGGTGGTTCGAGGGAAACGGAAAGTCGCCGAAAAGCTTCACCACCATTTTTCTTTTGCAATTGGCGAGCGTAACTCCGCCCAGTACACAGCTACGTTTCAATATGGTGTGCGTGTTGTTTTATTTACGCCTGGGGGGATTGCTGTTCTCCCAGGCGCCATACGTATATGTACAGTGAGGTACAGGGGTTAACGATTTTCGTGCAGGGCAGCTAGAAATAAAATCATTTTAATGTTACCAAACCAAAACAAGAAAATTAAAAAGCAAGTTATCATACTTCAGAGGCAGTGAGAGTGTGTTTCTTTTATATTATTTCAATGAGGCACTCTAGCATCAGACGTTTAGGCTAAAAAATCAATCATTTTACTTATATTTATCAAGTTTCAATGCACAAAGTGATACAAAAAAATACAAAATTTATTTTAAAGACATTGCAACGAAGTTAAACACAAGGAAAAACACTCAATTTGCTCAACCTGACTAGAAACACACATTCTTTCTATTCCCCTCGTGATAGCGCTAATCTTTTTATTGTTGACCTCTTCTTCTTAATAAAAAATACAAATTCCTAAATAAAAAAAAATATTCTCCTAAAAAGAAAACACGTGCTAGCAAAAACAGATGAAATCACTTTAAAAAGGCCGTTATTATTTAAAGAAAAAACCTTCACAACCAGTGACATTATGGCGCTTATTTAGCTTAAATCACTTCAGTATGTTCATTCCATTTTCAAGTGACAATCTACTAAATGCTCAAAATATTGCTCAAGAATATTTGTGCAATTTAATGTGACCAAATCTCATAGTTTTCAAGAGATAATTATAATTTAATTAAAAAACATCTCTGTCATTGAAAAGATAAAGCATAAATGCTCCGATAAATTTAAAATCGATTATGATTTATGCTGCACCCTGGACAACGTCCGCTTGCATTTGCGGCTAAAAACTGTACACCACTGTCTGATTTTGGTACACACGACTATACAAATGTTTAGCTTGCCCGTCCCGGTTCGACAAAGCTTGAAAAGCAATCGAAACATACAAAAACAGCTATGCTGAAAATGCTTTTCATATCCAGCAAGCAGGCAAAATGTAAACAGTGGCTTCGGCGCTCGCGCGTCGCAAGCTTGCACACACCACCAAACACATTATATACTTTGGCGCCCCTTCCCCTCCCTTTGCTGGCGGTACTATTCACCCCTGTACATGGTATGCTTCGTTTTTTCCCGCGGGGTTAAACAGTGAGCAAAGGTGCTTTCTCTTTTGCACCTTCGCTGGCTACACTACACTAACAGACGCTCTGTCTCACTCACACAGAGCATTTTTTTGTTTGCATCCCTACAGAAAATCTCGCCCAACCGGCGCTGTATTGGTGTGCTTGCGGCGAGCACCAACGTTTGGATGTGTGTGTGTGTGTGTGTGAGTGTTGCGTCTGTGTAAACGTTGCGCACAACTGCATCTTCTGCGAGAAGAAACCGCCTCACTGCGCTTAACATATCATTCCGCATTTCAACACCTTCGGTTGTTGATTTGATAAAACAGTCGAAACAGTTCCATACAAACAAGCGCCCGCGTTCGCTCGCTGCCGGTGTTTGGCGTTGATGGAAACTGCGCGAAACTGCGCGTTTTGCTCGCTGGGAGTGTTTCGCGGACCGTGCCGTTCCTGTTGGGATGTCGGGATTGGTGGCATTTTGTGGTGTTCTGGCTTATTGCAGTGAAATGGTACGAAATGAAGATTGCGGCACGATCGCGCAGTAGTACAGTTTTGGTGTGAGTGCTCGGCAGAAAATGCAGCAAGTGGTCTGCGACGAGGGTGATCGTGAGATCGACTGCGAATGAAATGATGTTGCAAGTGAAGCGAAGAAGCATGCCTCACGCTAGAATGTACCGAGGCGCATAACGAATAGAACATAAAGTGTGATCGTGAGTGAAGAAAGACGAAGCTGCAGTGCAAGAATTTACATAAAAATTGCATGATACGGTGAAGAAGCAAGCAGAGTGATTGTGTTTGTGTCGTGAAGCAAGCAAAAGTAAAGTTTGAAAATGCCACGACCATCCCGTGACACGTACGGCGACCAGAAGCCACCGTACTCGTACATCTCCCTCACCGCGATGGCCATCTGGTCGTCGCCGGACAAAATGTTACCGCTGAGTGATATCTACAAATTCATTACCGATCGGTTTCCGTACTATCGCAAAAACACGCAGCGCTGGCAGAACTCGCTCCGGCACAACCTCAGCTTCAACGACTGCTTCATCAAGGTGCCGCGTCGTCCAGACCGTCCGGGTAAGGGCGCCTACTGGGCCCTCCATCCCCAGGCGTTCGATATGTTCGAGAACGGAAGTTTGCTGAGACGGCGGAAGCGCTTCAAGCTGCACAAAACCGACAAGGACATCCTGAACGAGGAGCTCGCCGCACTGGCCAACATTAACCGGATATTTTTGGCCCAAAACTCGGCGGACGCGTACTGTCCGACAGCGGCCACCATGCTGCCCGGCGATCCGGTGATACTGCACCCGTCCAGCATGATGCACTCACCGCCGCTAGAGCCACACTCGCCACTGCCCGCCGTAGCCCCACTGTCGCCCATTTCCAACGGCGAGACGACGTTGGTGGCCGGCACCACCCGTACCCCGCTGCGACCAAAACGATCGTTTACGATCGAAAGTCTAATCACGCCGGAGGACGAGCTGGTGGAACGCCGTAAGGGCGGTCGAAGTGAGCGGGAAGCGAGCGTATCGCCCTGTGCCAGTCCGGTCCGACCTGCCGCCAACAGCAACGGCAGTGCCCGGGACCATCACAAACGCTCGAAACGCAGCGCGGAAGACAAGTTGAATCTGCTGGACTCGCCCGACCATCGTCTTCCATCGCTGCTGTCGATTGCTGGCCATCCCGTGCACCATCCCCATCATGCCGCCCTGCATCACCATCATCATCCGGGGCTGCATCATGCGGGACATACGCCAACGCTGCCACCTGCCACCAGTCTGCCGGGCGCGAACATTCCGCCCTTTCTGCAGTACGCTCATCCCGCCCTGGCCGGGTACGATCTGCCGATCCACCCGCTGCTGATGATGGGACCGCTCGGTGCAATACCGCCACACTACTTCCACCACAGCTCGTACCACAGCCTGGCGGCGGCTCATCACCAACAGCAGCAACAACAACAACAGCAACAGCAGCAGCACCATCACCATCACCTGCAGCATCATGGTAACGGTGGGAGTACGGCGGGTTCCGGTGGCCGGTCACCTTCCGGCTCCATCACCGAACCGGACAGTCCTCGATCGGGCGGAGCTCCGACAGATCTCAGCCGGCCGTTGGGACCCGCTCTGCGGACTGTTTGAAGTTGTTGTGGACTTTTGGAAATAGAGGGAATTATAGAGAGAGAGAGATAATATATAAAGAGAGAGAAGGAGATGAATCCCCTGCCCGCGTTCCTGTTAGTGCTCTAGTGGCGACACCGAAGGCTGTTTGTTGAGTTTGTATTATCTTTTTGAATAAGAACAATATTTAATGTGCACTCTTTAAGTTTTCTCATTCTCGAAACGCAACACGCCCCCAAGCGTACTTGACACTAATTGACTGATTGTGCGACCCTGAAGAGGCAAGACAAACCCACAGTGTAATGGCGGTGATCTGAACATTAGGAGGGAGTTGAACAAATGATCGCCCCCAGATAAAAAAATTACATACACACACACACATATTCCTACCACGACACGTGGACACCTCGCGTAATGTATTAACAACCTCCCCAATCGCCCAAAAGGGTTATCACATGCCAATTTGTTTGCTAGTACCATTCCACTTGTTTTGCTGTCGAAATCGGTTCGATTTGCAAAGGGCAACACGGTGCAGGGCCTGCGGATCAGCAATGTGAGTAGCAGAGTGTACAGCAAGCGTGTGTGTGCGCATGGTTCGATGTGAAAAGATACAAAGATTTATAGGTGTAAGGTTTAGCAAAATTCTGTACTGTACGTGATTACCTATTTAAGATCTGTTTTTAACTTTCTAGACTTGAAATAAACAAATGTGTACATCATCCGTAAGATAAAACATTGTTCTCACTCTTTTCAAAAACGTCTTTCTTAGTCCCCAAAATTTACTGTTATGGTCGAGCACGCATGACGATATTTCATACAGCTCCGCTTAGGGAGGCATAGAATGGAATTTTTCAAACATGTATTTCAGAACAAATAATTATAAAAAAAAAAACTTAGACAGAAAATGAAACACTGCAAATTGGCGCCATTTGTTTTTGAATTTTCATTTTTGAATCGCGAAAAACTGTAACAAATGTAAATTAACATCATACAAATCTAATAATTTAATTCATCTTCAAACACATAAATGAAACTACTTTCAATTTATAAATTTAAATGAACTCATTTATAAAGTCCAAACTTTATTTTTTGTTATAGATTGTTTTATGCAAAAAATATTATTTGAAGCTTTACCAGAGTTTGATTTACTTGAAAATCATATAATTGTCATATCATATATTGTTATATAATTCTCATTAGAGGGGTGGTTATGCTGAAGTTCCAATTTTTCTTATTCGTTTGATCAGTACATATGTATTTGTAGTTAATATGGTTTATGCGTGCCAAAATATAACCAGCTCTTTCTTTAAAATTATATTAATTAATATCAATTAATTAATATTAAATATTGATTAAAGAGGGTAATGTTTTTTAAATGACCCTATCACATTAGCTACTCGAAACGATCACTTATTCACGTTTTCACATTTACAATGTGTTTTCTTTTTCTTGATAACTTTTAAGTAAGACATTTGAATTATTTTCAAATTTCGAAAAAAGCTATCAATCATAAGAAACAAAACATAAACAATTGTTTAACAAAAAGAGCCTTTTGCAACAAGGGACTGTCAAACTGCAAGGTTTATCAGCTGCTTTTGTTTAAAACATTCCTGTAGGCTGTTTTAACGAATGGAAACCACTTTTTATTTTCATTTTACTAATTTACATCAAATTATGGTGCCAGTTTTTGTTCCAGATAACAAACCAAAGAAAGCAATCCTTTTTTGGGGCTATTTTTCTTCAAGCAATTAAGCGTTGATTCGCAGAACTTGAACCGATGCTACAACCTTAACAAAACAGTGCACAGTGACAGGGAAAAGGTCGATTCTTCTCACAAATGTTATTTTTCCGTTTTTGGTTTTGTGTGCTGATTTGCCTTTTGTTGCTCAATTGACAGGCCACAGCTTAGCCCCTTGCCCCGGTACACCATTGTGTTGTTGTTGCTGGTTGGTCGAGAAACGGGTGATGTTGTTTTCGGAAGTGGTTAACGCCCTCTTGGACGTTAAGGGATTAGAGTTGGTGTGATTCGAGCAGCAGACAAAGACACCACTACCGTTCCATTCTATGGCATTTTCTCCCGTTTTTCTTGAGTTTCACAAACAAAAGGTTTGCTTTAGTTCGTGTCGTTTTCGTCCGCCTCGATGTTGAAGAGGAGAGAAGATAGAAAAGTCATTGATCGTCTTTGCGTCAATCCGAAGTCGTTACGCCATGGTTTTTAAACAGAAATACGAGCAACAAAATTCTCAGCTTATTCTACCGTTTTTAGAATACTGACAAATAAATAAGAAAAGATCATTAGAATGTCACTTAATCAGGTATTTTGCTAACAAATCATTCCCAAAACGCTCTCGAGCCATCCTCATGATAAGGCTTGTTTGTAGCCCCCCTACATCGAACGCCCTCCAATGATCGATAATTAGGTGTATCGATCAATAATTGAGAACAGCGAACACGAGCCACATTTAAAGCACCCTGCCACCTTCCAACCGATCGAATCGTTTGCCCAACGAACATCAATTTCAATAAGAACGAACGCAAAGAGAAACGTTGTTGCATGCCGCCGAATGCCGCCGCTCGGTAACAGACCGTCAGCTAATTAAGCACTTCCACGGAAGGAACACCGAGCTAATAGTATCATCACCGCCGAAACAGAACACCACGCACCCCTGGATGCTGCGTAAACGATCGCGAAGGAAGGTGCGTGAGAAAACGGAGCTTCAATCCCCCCGCCCCGGCAGGAATTCCGAGGCGGCGATGAGGAGTTGGAGGCTTATGGGTTCCGTGATCTTTCACACCGACTCGCGGTAGCCTCTCGGGCGAAAAGGTGCTCTGTCATTCGATCGATCGAGTGAAGCCGAAGAGACGAGCTGTCTGGCAGTGTTCCCCGGCATGACACTACATGGAGTCCGATGCACGGGAATATACCGAACCGCTGAACTAGGACGCGGCAAGTCGATCAAGATGAAGATCGTGAATAGACACAAACGGTTCCGATCGAGCGATCGTCCCCCAGCATTGGCATGTACTCCTATCGAAAAGGATTGACGACCGTAGGCTGACTTTTAGATGACTTTATGCGCTGTTGTCTATCGAATGAGAGTGTCTGTGGAGTTATCTTGTTTTTTTTTTTGGATCCATTAAGTGATTCGGCTCTATTTTTGAGAGTAAATCAATTTTGAGGTTATTAGGATTCGTTAAAAGGTTTCCATTTTCATCGCGGGCTTTCTCGCCCTTCCGAAAGAAGGTTTGTGACGCGTCCTGGGGTCCATTTTTCCACCAAGACCAAGACGAAGAGTGTGGCGAGAGCCAATAAACCCAATCGATTGAACCGTCGGATTGCAGATGAGTTGGCGATAGATAGTATTAAAGCCCGAGCACGCCGGTCATGTTACGCTATGTTAATCAGCGTATGAAAGAGGGAGGAGTGATGCTGGAACACGCTTCCAGAACGCGAAGCATCGTTACACTCGAGCGCAACCGTACCCCCGGCATAAGTGAGCAGAGATTGAAGAGCAGTGACGTTAAATAAATCAGAAAATGGTCAGTAAACTAACCGTCCATGATCCAATTTTGCGCTACTTAAAATTCCTCAACCACTTGCTGGGCGCGAGGGACTGCAAATGCTCGGTTGAGGGCTCGGTATGCTCGACGAAGCATAGAGAACATGATTAAAGGTGTAAAAGTTTACCGAATCATTTGTCCATTATCGATGATGCCACACAAACGGATGAAGGGAAAGTGTGGATGAAGTACCTGTGGGCAACATGCTTCGCATAAAGGATCTGTCGGAATGCGATTGGTGAGTTTATAGGAGCTGTTGTTCCTTCGATTGTATTATTATTCAAAGCAATGCTCTGGTCAGAGTTTACACGGCTGTATGATGAGTGGAAACAATTGTGCTCCTTGGCGCGTCGTTATAAGATTTTACACCATTTAGGTAAATAAAATGTGTTCAAGAAATATGTCTTTGACCAAACTGCGGCAAACTGCTAAACGTTTCTAAAGAATTATATGACTGTTTAAGGCTTTATTAAATGTTTCAGCAGCACCTCCCAATGCCATATTGGCAATCCGGTAGAATGGTTTGATGTATGAAATGAGATGGGAATTCACTCTTTGTAAGGTTTAAGAAATATGCTAACATTTTGACCCGGTAGTGGGGAATAATTAGTTGTATTATGCTGTTCTCTAAAATACTAAATAAATAAAGCAATACAGCCTGACCGCTACTACCGAGTAAAAAAAAAATCTATTTTTGCACCACCATTTTTTTGTATTCATCAATTACGCGGTTTCTTTGTTCTTAATTAAAAAAATCCTAATAATCCCAGTTTTGTCCATCTATCTCAAAACATTCGGGTTTTGTTCCATTTTTGTTGGCAAATTTAATTAACAAAATGAATTAAATAGTCGTTTGTTACTGCAGTAAAATATAAAGGCGAATGTTAGCCTAACGGCCAAAGTATCTATAAATATAAATAAAACAAAGTGTGCTGTGAAATATTTTATTTATTCGGTAGTAACAGCCAGGCAGTATTGTTACAGTGCAGTGAAATAATTAAGTCGTTAACAAAAAATATGCATATTGTATACCTATATTGACACATACTAATTTATAGACGCAAAAAAATAAGACAATTCTAATTTCGACGACATTTTCAAACTAAGAAGTAGCACAAAAATAAAATAATTTGTTTAAATGGCTAAATTTAAACTTACTACTTTACTTTACTATTACTTCACGATTGCTAAGTTACAGTAAGCATTTCAAATCAGCCCTTGGAAGAACCGTTCTCAGCTCTAATTAACCGTTAGTAGCAATGGCGCGTAGATTTAGCTCAACTCACACGTTATTTGAAAATATTAATTATCCTTCATTTTTATCGTAGGGAAAAACATATTACCTCGTTTTACCATCGTCCAAATAGTGTTATTTAAAAAAGAAATCATACTAAAATTTCCTACTGCTTACAGTTGATGGCGGTTTTGCTTTGCTTGGATCATTAGAAGGCCATGGATTATAGTATAAAATAAATAAATGTATACAATATTGTTGCAGAAAATTGTCGCTGAAATTGACCGTCCAGAAGCAGTGATAAATAAACACAACCAAACATACATAAAATACTAAATCTCAGCCATGATAATTCATGTTTCTAATTCTTAAATAGCTATACATTGCATAATCCATGTTAATGTATGCCATGTTTGCTCAAATTATGTGTTGGTTGCTGTACACAAATGCGGTGACAATGTAAAGATATAAAATGTTTGCGTGTTGAACAAATACGTCTCATGATTACCAGCTTCTTCTTCCCGTCATTGATTAGAGACTAGAATTATAAAAGTGTATTTCCTCAAAAAATATTAGGGTACTTCATTACAAACTTTGGAAAGGATTTGCAATAAATATTAATTTAACAAACCTTCAAAGCTACCAAAGTGCCCGCAACTAATTCGTATTCATGAAAACTTTGAAAAAAAAACATCAAATAATACTGCAGACTCTGGTTTTTACTATTTCATTTTTTATGTTGATAGATAGTGACGTAGTTATGTTAAAGTAAAAGTGATAGAATATTGACAGAACTTTGACTGAAACTCTATATTGAAACAATCTATAGCATAAAAATTTCGGTATTTAGTAAAATGAGCTAATGTACTGGTCCAATGTTTTTAAATCAAATTTTAATTAATCCATTTAAACTTAAAACCTATGAATTAATGTAATTCATGCCTATCTCATAGATATCTTATTTTCATGCAAATTCATTCTCTACTAAATTGTAAATGTTTCTAACCCAAAAGATACTAAAATGGTATATAACAAAAAAAACCTTCAATCGGTTTACAGAATTGTACACCTCCATGAATCTTGTTTCAGTATCTAATACGCTACTCCTTTCATAAATATATATAGACTTTCTAAGAATTGTATGAGTGTTACGCACAACTCATAATGTAGCATCCAGCGAGTTTCAAAACCAACACACTAATAGCAGCCACATATAAAAAATAAACCATGCTAAATATTAGATTGACAACACGAAAACAATCGACAAAACAATTCTTCTGCCTATGTATTCTCCAGCAAACCTTGAATGTAATTAATCCGTCTGATTTGGTTCTTATGCTGATTCGTTCACGCCACGGATTAGTCATTTGAAGTGGTTCGTTGTGTTTCACCAACCAAAAGTTAGACTGGTACCGTTTTGTAAAGGGTATATTGATTAAGAAAAACGCAACGCATCGTTCATGTTTCCCTTCAGAGTTGAAGTGCTCGATTTAGCTGATCGATAAGCACACACACCGACGATTGGGTGTACACTTTATGGCACTCTAGCTTTGCAGATGGAATCACCCCGGAAGCCTAAGCAAAATATTTGCCTTCGCGTATTAACGAGCTCCTTGGGCCGGATCGATTCACTCCGCGGTCAGCTTTAAGTTGTACACCATTTCACTTTGATTAGGGCAGAGAGTCCAAAGTACTGGCGAAACCCAAGCCACACACAGCACACCGACTTGCCGGTGGTACTTGCTAACCGGGATGAAGGCGGCCCAGAGGAACGCTCCTCTTACCAGCGCAATAAATAATGAATTATTAATTAGTTCCGTTGTGCTGAGTGCGGTGAAAATACTGCCAGCATAATGGTCGACCGAAAGGTTTCAGCCCTCGCCACAAAATGTAAAATATCCACGACTTCGTCGCCACCTTCCCGTTGGCTGTCGCCGTACAGAACACAAACACGAAGCCACACACAGCAGCGTGGTCAGCAGAATGAAAGTTCACATTCTTAAACCGTTTTCCATGCTTCCCATGAACGGGGAAGACCACGGTGCTGGAAAAACTGCGTACAGCTCACGGAGGAGGCAATTTCAGGCGACTAACAAGCAAGCAGCAGCAGCAGCAGATGAAAATCTGCCTTCCAAAGTGCGTTAAGCACACTCAAGCAGCGAGCCCACCCGTCCTTGTTTATGTTTATTATTCTGACCATTTTTTTTCCTTCCCTTGCGTTCTTAAAGCCGACCTCTGTCCATCTCCCCCGAAACCAAGCTGCCTAATCTAATCGTAACTGCCCTCCATGTTGGATGAACGCATGAAGCGATGTGTAAAACCAAACCGAGCGCCAATTGCCTAAACATGGAAAGCATATTTACAACGCCTCCGCTCGCAGTCCGTTTTTTGGTGGAGGGAGGGAAAATTAATTTGAATTTAGTTTTAATAGACCGGCTGGACTTTCTTCGGCAAATGGGCAGTGGCGAGAAAAAATGGAAAAATGGAAAAAAGTTGTTTTGTGTTTGGTCAAACCTGGCTCTCGTGTGGAATGGGATCCACAATTGTGTGTAGAATTGGCAACGAGGGCGCACACTTTCTTTGAATTGTTAATATGGTTCTGTATTTCATTCATTGCTTCTTTCTCCGCGAGCAGCTCGATGGAAGGGGTCTTTTTATGATGTCTTTACATAGCATTAGACAAAACGTATCCTAGCGATGATGGAAAGCAAATGCAAATGTATGATGTAAATAATGATATCACTCAAAAGAGCTGAAATTACACAGTAACATAAATATCCAATAAATAAAAAAACGTTTGTAATATTATCCACTTTACAGCTTTCTCTGCGATTGTTGGTATTCGTGTATTATTATTTGTGCCTTACTATTTTAAAGAAATAAGCTCGTTTAAGGTTTGTGCCATACCCCCTAGAGTATGCTTCATTTGAACCCCTCTTTGTTCTTGAGTGTTTTTAAATCGTCTTACACACACTCTCAACAAAACATAAAAAAACAAGCCACTGTTTGTTTATTTTCCTGCTGTTGCGTGATTATTACACCGGCTCGTTAGCGTAAAACGATTTGCTTCCAGCAATCGCAGCAAAATGGAAATAAAATACCAATTAATGTGCCGCGCTTCAAAAGCTTTGGCGCAAGCCTTTCGAACAATCATCACCTACCGCTCGTTCACGCTTTATGCTTAAAAAAAAAATAACTCAAATCAAGAGCTCTCCAAACGTCAAGTGCCTGACACGCTTCCGCCCAACTCGGGCCCAATGCTAGGGCACGAAGAACGACACGCTCGGTGCAGTGAGAGAATCCTATTTGTTTTGTCTCATCAAACGGTTATACAAATAAATGTCACGGAAATGCTTCGTGCAGAAGTGGCGTTCATGCGCAACCGGGCAAAAGCATGGCCTAGGATATCGATTGGATAATAGAAAAGCATGATTTTTTGTGCCTCCAAACTGCACGGAAGGTAGACTAGGCTGGATGGATCGCTGTCAGAAAACGTCAAACGAGGGAGCCTCTTCCCTCGCTATTTGCCGGCATTCACAACGCAATGTTTTTACTGTGCTGATGCGAGAAACAATCCAATTAAATATGGCTTCTGGTTCTGTTAGGCCCCTTTTCCAGCCACATACTGCCCTTCTGTGTCTCTGTCTGCGTATCGTTCCATTTATTTATTTATTTATTTACCAAATAGATTTATCCACCTTCCGGCACGCACGCGAAAGAGTTGGAACGCGTTTCCGAGAACCAAAATGGAACACCAACTGCAAGTGAAACAAAAGCAGAACAGCACACATTTTCATGCACGCACTCATGCACCCCCGCCGGCAGTGTAATCACCCACCGGTTGGCTGGCTGCCGGCATTTGGTGCATTTCTCGGTCCCCTGTCATGAAAGGAAAACTTCAGTTTGCACAAGCTTCCGCACGGCTCTTGCCAATTTCCCTTTTAATGCAAACTCTTTAGAACTTATACTTGGCCCTGCACACATGACGGATGAGCTGGGATGACACCAGCCAACCACCCCTCCTCCTCGCCAGTATGCAACCACTCGGACGGAACACACCCGAAAACAAAGCGAAAATGCACTCGACGTACTTCATGTTTGCACCGGCTTCTTAGAAATATAATGACCGCTCGGTGCACAAAACGCACAGATGAGCCAGCCGAGGGCGTTTCCTTCCCGTGTCTTGAGCCGCAAGGAGTGATGCATGGCCAGGGTGCGGCGATGCCATCATGATGCAGCCCCGGAGGCCGTGCAGCTGCATCAGATTCGCCCGTAATTGCATTAAAAACCTACAATTTGTTTGTGGAATCGTTCAATTTGTTTGTCTGTGCTACCGTATCCCATTGCTGTAGTCCTCCGACGCATCGTCAAACACGCCGCCAGCCACCACCACTGGCCAGCCAGCCATCGCCATCCTGCACCGGAACTAAACTGTTCCGTCTTGCTGGGACTCCTCCGGCGGTCCGACATACACAGCCGCACTGCAAAATGCACCTCACACAAACGTGCAACCACTTTTTGCAAGTGCGGACGGTCGGCGGAAGGGCACGGATCCCCTGGTTGCAGCGCGAGGACGCCCCTGTAGTTTGTAGGTGTGTGCTTCTGGTGTGCGCTGCCGAAGCGTTTGTATGGCAAGATCTTACCTTTTTTTGGTTCTGCTCCAAACACAAAGGGGGAAGGAAGGAAGGCTGGAATTATTTACATAAACCGCTTTTCCCGGCTCCGCTTGCCAGGGGTTGGTTTTCGTAGGAAAACAACTTTGGCTCAATTTGTTGACCCCTGGGGAGGGTGTGCCACACGTCAATGGTGTTACGAAACAATGTACGGAAGGTCGCCCTCCTTCATGACCTCCCTGCTAGGCGTGCTTGACACTACGCGGGGTGCGCGGTACATTGTTGTGAGCCGTCCTTTCACAGGACGCAGAGAAAGGTTGTGATGTAAAGCAAATGTTTGTACTAAAGGATTTCGATCGAATTTGCCAACCGCAACCGATGCGCCTGGGCGGCAGGGTGGAAGCGGGTCAGTAAGCGGTTGGGCGGAAGCGGAAGGGAAGTCAATCAACCCCTGGCGGGACAGCGAAAAATGTAAAATAAATACCAAATTTGTTGGTATACATTGTTTTCATCAGAATCGAACTTGAGCAGAGTGCAAAAGTGGTTGGTACATTAGGTGAAACAATCAATATCTTATCGAGGAGTTTAGAATGTGCGATCAATATGTTATGTGAACTGTTTGAAAGCAATAGCGATGTGATTGAAAAGAAAACAAAAATGAGGCTCTTAAATTATTGCAATTACACTCAACAAAACTATATGAAATGAAATATGGGACTGTTTTATTCCAAGCATTGCTTGTAACAGGCATTATTTATAGTTTTTACTTTGATTACCATCGTAACGGTTTTGTTGAAGAGCATGATAAGAGTAGTTTGTGAAATAAGGCGTATAGTAAAATTTATTTTTTTCTACGAACAATTTCATCTATCCTTCTAATATTTTTGAGGATTTCTGTTTGCGGGCAAAATCAAAAGACAAATTGCTCATTTTTCCAAAGGTTGCTCATTTTTCCTCATTCCTTTTTTTCCTGATCATTTAGGTCAGCTTAAAGATATTAGTTAATCTTAGCGAGAAAGTCAACCTCAAAGGCCCGAAAGGTACAGGTTGGACTAGGCTTGTCAAACATACGGCCGGCGTTGTCCTTAAATTTGGTCTGCGATTCTCTTCGAACGTTGTATGATTGAACTAAAAACGAATAAATGATATAGTATGTTTGGCTTGCGAGATGATTTTTAATACCAAATTGAGCGAGATCAAGATTTTCACCTGCAATCCACACTTTCCACTGACACATAATACAAAATTTAATCACAGGGAAAATACATTTAAATTATTGCTTGACCAAAATCACTTGGAAGGACCATGTTATGGCGAAGAAAATGTTGGTGATGAAAATTTTTGGAGTTATTAATTGTCTATCATTCAAAAGTCTTTGTCTTTGTCACATTGAACATAAGTTTAAGGTTTTATTATTAATTTATATATAATTTAAAGTAACTCCAATTTTCTAATTAGAAGATTTTATGATTTTGTGATCGTTGATGTTTCTGAGAGAAACTGAATAAGCCCTGTAAATAGCAAATAATCTTTAATTTGTAGAAGCATGATCCATTCCGGAAATCGAATCATACTGTAAATCAAATAAATATGCTGAGAACAAAAACCATTCACGTCTAAAGAATCTGAGCTTTAAACACTGTGATCGAAAAATAGTTAAACATACCTCGCAACCTAAACATTGCCCCAATAAGTTACTTTTCGACCTCCTTCGGTTGCAATTCTTTCCCACCATTTCATCACCCATCATATCGCAATCTTGTCCAATCCGTTCGAACCAAATGCTGGCAGGTAACCAAACCCCAAACACTCCTGGCAAAACAACAACCTCCCCCGAACGTTCTCACACAACACACACACACCACCTTCAACACAAGCACCATGGACCGCCGATTTACACCGTGAGCCAAATGACGAAAAATCAAGATTGATCAGCTTTTCCTTACGCCCCGATCCGGTACCGAAAAGCCAAGCGGAGGGTAACCAGTTCACAATAATTAAGAATAATGATCGATAATTGGCCGTACGGCCGAAGTCGGTGCGGCCTCTGGTCGGTGAAGGTTTTGTGTATATTCTACACTGCAGCATTAATGTGTCCCAAACGTCTCGCATTCCCGCAATCCTCGCCATAGCTTTCCGCCACCAATACAGCATGATGGCTAGAGCGTGGGCAATGGAACGAGCTGGGAGGGAAAGGTTTGGAGCCCCCGGTATGGAATGGTGAAGGAAGGGATGGCAAAGGCCTACATCCTACACCCTCCTGTTCACCCCAAGCAACGATGTTTGCTCAATGGACTATTGGTAAGATAAACAATGGCTTATAACTTGTCATTACATGGAGCCACGCTGTGTTTCTCCAGAGCGACCGAAAGGGGTGAGGTGCGTTTGATCTAGGGTAAGGTGCGTACCGCGGGACCTCGGCACACATTATGCCTTCGATCGCCTTCGCAACGTATCCTCTCGCATCCACTACCGCAAGGTGTCCAGGAAACACTTTCCGACTACAAAGCCTGACATGATGATTTATGATCTGTTAACTCCGTCTCTCGCTCACAACGATCGAGCACTCACCCAATACCAATTGCCATTGTTGTTGGCGGTGGTGCTGCCGCTAGCGCTCCCTTAGGCACACTAAGCGAGACATCTCGGCAACGCGAGTTGTTAGTTTTATTGGCCATCTTTCGAATCTCAAAAAAAGGGAGCGCTGCTTTACATTCTTGATCACTTTCGCCCAGTGTCTGCCCACAGTGTGCCCACGAAATACGGCTTGGAGACTTGCGCACGCATTCATCGCCCTTCAATAAAAGATACTGTACGGTGCTGCGTATTGAGATAGCTATGTGCCAGGACCATAGGCTAGGTTTAATTTATGATGGATGAATCCAAGCACAATGTGAAACACCAGCTTCACGAGCGACATTTGTTTGGGGCCGAGCGAGTGCAACTGCTTGGTGGAAGGCTTGGCCTGCCATTGTCCTAACAGGTGCCTTTCGGGGCGTGAAAATGTACCCAGTGGAAGTCATCGATGGACGTTAAACAGTTGCTTGCGGCTTCCAATTATAAGATCATTTGTATCGGAGCGTAAAAATGTTATTATTAGCTGTACCTCAACGATTCTAGCGAGTGCGCTTGAAGCACTCGATGCAATTTGAGTGCGCAACATGACATCGTTTGATAAAAGAAACCCAATCTCTGGTATATTCTGTGCTACCTTTGCTGTGAGTGTAACGCCAACATTCTGCCTCGCTGTACCAACGTACATCAGAAGCGGTTTGAGTCGTATCAGACCTTCAAAATACATGTCCGGAAGCGCTGCCAACACATTCTGGTTAACAGCATTCAATCAATCAATTAGCCTGCTTATCATGATTTGCAATCGGTGCTGCAAGGCTCCCCGCCACCTATAATGGGGACCAATAAAACGGCAATATCACATTAAATGGGAAATAACTACTACCTTCCTGTTCTAAGGGGCACGATCGGAAGCGGAACAGAAAGATTACGGTGCGCACAGCTCCGCTTTTGATCGGAGAGGCTCTTCGGCCAGATGCAGTTTTTTGGAATGCAAATGCTGTGAACACTGCGTGCGAGCGAGTTCCCGTATCATTACGCTGGGTGGCGGTCCCTCTCCCGTCCAGAATTATGTGCGAAGAAATTCGGCGTGAAGCGTCTAATAACAAGCTCGATGCGTAACATCCCATGCGCAAGCTAATGTATCATAATGGTACTTATTATACTTAAAATATATCCCCAATACTGATGGCCGTACACGTGTGAGGCCTTGGTTCTCACTCACGCGTCGGCTAATGCTTTCAACACCAACCGCATGGTGGTTACGCACTGCACAACATTATGCATCAAACACACGCACTCACACACACACAGTGTTTTATGCAGTTATTAAATTGTAATCGGAAATGCCTCAATGTACTGTGCGCCATCGTTCAATGGGTGTCCAAAACGGTTTATGCTTCAGTCTACCAGTTCCTCCCGGTAACGAGGTGATGGTGGGCTTGGGTACATTAATTGCGCCCAATTGAGTTAAAAATATGCAATCTGAAGCAGGGAGACGAGTGTGTCGGGTTGGAGAAGAGCTTTTGGCGATGGGTACAGTTTTATTAGAGAGCCGTCTTTAATTTCTATGATCGAGGTGAGAGTCGAGCCGATTACTGATAATTACACATCCTTGGTAGTCAAATTTGCATCCCTCGAAGGGGAAGGTTGGCGCGAGATCCAACTATGTTGCTGCGTTGGTTTGGGACCAATGGTGGATGTAACACGCAGCACGAACGCATAACATTTTCACTTAACTGAATTTAAATACCATTTAAGGCAGCTGCTAACCGATTGTTGTCGGGATGTAACTTTCCTATTACCATTCTTGTAGTACAGGAGCGTAATTAAAAATGATTATTGTAATTGCACCCGATCCCATCGCTGTTGTGCTTCGATGCGAGCCTAGAATTGAGGCCAATGGAGAGCGTCTTTATTAAATTAAATTAAAAAAAAATTAACACCTGTACGAAGGTTGTGTGACAAAAACCGAAATTTGTTGCAACAAAAGGAAACTTATCGCTTGTATTCTACGAATAAAAGCTACCGCAACAGAACTCCTTTCACGTTCGGCGCATTGACAAAAGATTCATTCGGTCAGCGGAAGGACTCGCCAATAAAACTTTACAAAACATACACTAATTACAAAATAAAATCGATAAAAGAAACTGCTCCAGCAGCAGAAATTACATTTTTATGAGCGTACAGTTTTACAGTTACCCGTCAAAACAACCCGTCACACGGTGCACGCAGCTACCCACAATCACCAAATGAATAAAATATATACGGTTCACGGGCATTGCTGTCTGCTGTAAGCTGCCGAGGATTAGGAATTAATTTTCCATTAACCAGCGCAACGTAACTGGCACAAAAATAACGATTAAAAATCAAAATATTTGAGTAGTCTGACCGCGCGGGTGAACAACGTTTGGCGGAACGAATCTCTGTCCAAACAGTGTGCCACGGTTTTGGGTTTGATCTGTCCGCCAAACTTCATACAAAATGTATCGCGATGTATTATTCATGGCGAACAACCGGTCAAGTTTCATTTGTTAGATCTGAATTAAATTACGCTAAACAACAAGTTTATATCGGGTCGATGTAAGTGAGAGACTGTTGTGGTTTGATGCGGTTTTTTCGCATGGACGATGGAATTCGTCGAACGTGACATCGAATATTAAAACATAAATCATACTAAAAATGGCTTTTTATTATATTTTAACACATAAGAGATAAAATAACCTTTTAAATAAGAAACTCATAAATTGAATTAAATTGAATTGATTTAATTGAATAACATGGCATTAAGCTTAGTTTTTAGTGATAAGTAAAACGACCAATAAATCCGGCACATTACCATGCAAGCTATATACAAGCACATTGACACCATAGGACTTCACTATCAGGGTACAGAATTTTATCTCTAAAATGAAATTTTGCTTTATCGTTTTTTCTTCTCACTGTGATGACGATCATTGTTAATAGTTTTCGTTATTGATTCAACTCTCACTATTCCGTTTGGTAAAATGCAACAAGAGGAATGTTTAATTTTCAATTATTTAGGCCGTTTCGCTGAGGTTCTTCTTCTTCTTCGCTGAGGTTAAGAATCTTACAGATGATCGTTCCAAATGTCTACTGCATTTAGTTTTCCTCTCATTGGGCCTAACAATAGCTGTTGATCACTATGCGTGGCTTATCAAAGCCACTAAAACACTTGGCTATCCGTTTGCTTGATATACTAGCCATAATCGGATAGACAGTCTATACAAGATTCTGCTTTTGAAACCTATACGACAGACATACGACCGTCGAATCACGTCAATTAAGTTTAATTTATATTATTTTTTCAGTTTCTGTTTTTGTTTTCAATCTTAGACCAATAATCACGTACAAACCATGACAACAAGAATTAATACACGAAGAACTGGCAAATAATTTCATCAAAGCAACGTGTCTCCTATTGATACACCTATTTTCGATGTTAACAAATGCTACACATAACCGAGTTTGGTTCCACTCACAACGTAAAGTTCTCACCAATTTGTTGGTCTTTGCACGGCTCCAAAAAATAACCTATTACACCAAACTAAACCGAAAAGACCACCGCCCGTGCTCATCAACATCATTTGCCAGCCGCTCAATAGGATGCCAATTGGGTCGACTCCTTTTTTATGGTCTCGTTACATTCGCCGTCGACCAAAAACGCCGGCTTCTCAATGTCTCAACCCGCTTCCTCACGTCATGGTGGTCCGCTCCACTTTTTTTTTTCCTTCTCCCCGCTAATTTGGATCACCGGCACCCTGGCCACCCATGGCGGTCTGTAGGTTTCTGTCCGGGAGTTCCTTTACCCGGTCCGATGTGCCCGGTCTGGCAATGACACAACGTACCTTCGATTACCATTCGGAAGCTACCGGGCCGTTGCATCTGTCCAGAATTGGTCACAGCGCAGCGGCCACAAATGCAGATCAATGTGTTTGTATGCATTTCCCATTCGTCACCGATAATGAAGCGTGCCCAGTGTACGGGGGTAAATATTTAACCAACGTGTAAACATTGCCCCACAGGACACACATACACGCACATCCACCTCTGGGAAGGATCGTCAAGGAGTTGTGTTGCCTTTTGTCATGTGTTTTTCGTATTATTGTATGTAAGTACACCGAAATGTGAAAACCGGAACATCCTCAACAGCCGGCCGGCGCAATGAGTGCTTGTAAGTGTAAGCGTGGCAGGAGGACAGAGCAGAGGAAAGCAGACCTTTTGCCGTTCGTTTCCCATTTTGTCGACTCACTGCTCCGCGGTGACTTCCGGTAATGGTTGATACATTTAAAATCATGTCCCAATTCGATTCGCTTGCCGCTGCTGCTGCTGCTGCTGCTGCTGCTGCTGTGACCGATGTCGTTCGGTTGAATGGGAATAGTTGTTCATTTGTCGTGTCGTGCTGACGGTGGCGCATTTTCTCATCCTCAACCACTGGATTCACACAGCAGGATGCGTGAAAATGAGTGCAGCATTCGAGAAAGAGCGGTTACACGCTTACACACGATGTACGGTCCAATGAGGGATTACAAGAACAGCGAAAAAATAAAAACGGTAGCAAAATGTGTCATTTCAATTGTGGCACGCAGTGCGCACGATAAATTGAAACTCTGTTACACGGTTTTTTAGTTGTCAAAATACGATTCGCTACGACAGCGAATGTACACAGTTGACACAGAAGATTAATGAGCGGCGCCGGGAAGCGCGCACAATCAGATTGGTCCTTCTCCACCCGGCAATCTGGAGCGGCTGATTGCTAAAAGCTCGACCAGAACGACACTCGCTAGCAGTAGGGCGTTCGGATGCTGTCCCCTTTTTTTTTAAGCACCCCTCTTCGTCACTCGAAGCCGCTAATAATGGCGGTGCAGTGCGTCATAATTGCAGAACAGCCAGAAGATAAACCTCGTTTACGCAAATCGAATGACGCCTTCACGTCATTGTGCGTATGCATGTGCGAGTGTTTGGTTTGGTTTAATGACAACACCGCACAAAAACACCTTGATGTCTTTGACCCTTGAGGTAATTGGTAAAAATATACAACCCCAAAAAACATGCCCCACCAAGCAGATAGACACATAATGATGGCTAATTAGTCTTCTTTACTCTTTCAATTAGTGAACGGGCACTTTTTATGCGCACTGCTGTTTTCCGCAGCCCTTGGCTAAGCTTTTGAGCGCCCGCAGCAACGCTTTGGGCCAGTTTTCGTGAGGTGAGGCTGGGTTTCGCGACCATCGCACATCGAAATCACGTTCCAGCCTTTACGGCCCGGTCAATGAAGTTCCAATATTAACGGGGCGGTAAAAAATGACAACATTTAATGTTATCGTTCCACGCCGGAACCCGTTGTATTGCGGGCCTTCTGGTTTGTTCTGGAAGCAGTTTTAAGGACCCGGCAGTAAATACAACATTTGTTTGATGGCTCGAGTTGAAAAACTTTCACAGAGTTATTGTGAGCAATTAGGACACTTGTGCAACCGCAGCTGGACCCATCATTTGGTGGTGTTTTCGTTTTTTCGGGGTTAATAGGTTGGCGTTGCTTTGGTGCGATTTCTGTTCTTACTTGTAGCATTCGTTTTGGTGTCAATGCTGTTGACCGATTATGAACCGTTCAGGGATGAAGACCAAGAGTGCACTTTATGTGGAAAGGACGAGAATTCATCGCTGTGCATACAACTTTCTGTACCACCCTTAACTCTGTAGGTTTAAGCGTAACTTTTGATGTAGTTGCAATCATCTGTACCTCGCAGTTCTGACACCCATTAATGTGGGAGTCTAGTGTAAGCTGGTTAATATTTGTACGCGATTCAAATGTCAACTGTGGGTCGGTAATAGCGTTGATCCCGATCCTTATTTTGGGTTTCAAAGGTGAATGGTTTGGTGCTCTGGAAAAGATTAGGTCGGTCGTAGACTTGGGTGCAAATATTGAATAACTCGAGAGAATTCGTTCATAGGCGACTGTAAGGAAACCATCCTGAACCTGATTTAGTAGTGCTTATGGTGAAAGGAGACATCCCCTAGAATATATTCTTCCCCAACAATTTCTACAAGAGGAGCCATGGACTAACTTTAAGTGTGTTCTTAACTCTGTTGGAGGAAAAATTGTAGCTTATAATAACATAAGAAGAAGGACGGCTGTCTGATCCTCGTTAACTGAAAGTTCTGGTTATTTTTGAAAAGGTATCCAGTTATCGACATTTGTTGGAACTATTCTTATATGCTCTTTTTTGAGAGAAACCGACCTATTGAACGTATTGTAAGATGAGAGACAAATCATTATTTTTCTTTTGTTGGCTGTTTTGGCCTAAGAACGTTTGTGTTACAACAGTTATCGTCTCATCAAGGGAGAACCTTTCACAATAGGCTACTAAAGAATCGTCCGGGAGGAAAAAAAAAAAAACATGTGCTAGCTGAACAAACATTTATTCGTGTTGTAGTACCACACAAACGTTCAACGCGAACCGTTCCAGAGGGGAGATGTTTTGCATATACATACCCGCTTGTAAATTTTTGCCCCATTCCATCCGCTAGGGCAACGGGGAAATCCCAAGAAAACACATATCCTGCAGGAAAAGGGCAATAACATGGGCAGCATTTGAGAAGGAAGGAATTTTGCTCGTTTCATTTATTGTGGCAGACAAAAGGCAAACGAGGAGGGCTGGTAGGATACTGGTTTAAGGATTTCACACTAAGGTTATGTAGCTGTTGCGTGATTTCAGTATATTTATCATTTAATTTATTAGCCCTAGCCCGAGCAACCCCGGACTTGGGTATGAAGTGGGACTAAGATGAATTTTAAACACGCCTCACAAAATCCATTTATTAATCTATGTTTTAAGGCACCTTATTTGCTTCCAAACGTCGTAAACTACCCTCGATTGTTTTAAAGCTGTGTTTCACACTAGCCGTGCTTATCTTAACGAAGATTCGATGAATTCAAATCATGCTACCAAAATGATGATCGATCTAAAACGAGGATATCTTGTCTAGCAACAAATTCTCTAACATCACATTGACCCTTTTCCAAAATAATTACACCGTCTTACACAGTTGAGTACCGCATTACCCACACACACACACACACACGCGCTTACTGGGCTGCCTGGTATATGACATGACAATTACACGCCATGACCGTGAGAGAAAGATTCTACCCATTTGATATCGGACGGATAGCCAATGTGATTTGCATCGGTTTCGGGATCGACGACGCGTAGCAATTGAACGGCGGGAAATGATCATTTTCCTTTTCGTCGATCTTGCTACCCCTTAGCCGTTCATTGCCCAACCAAACTCCCTCCCCCTCCCCCTCTCCCTTTCAGTCAAACGTCAATTGGTGTCCCGTGGTGTTGCCCCGTAGAAACAGCTCCGGGAATTAGCTCCAATCGGCCCACCAATCCGTCCATCCGTCCATGGAGAGGAACCGATCTTGTTTTTTGTTTAGATACCCCCCTTTCCAAACGAGCCACCACTGTGACCGGTAGGGAGAACAAGTAATTGTACGAGGAAAACGGAAAATCATCATTCAGCAGAGCAAATACGTACCCCGTGAGCCGTGGCTGGGGACGCTAATAATTTGTAGCTGATTCGATCACCGTTCAACAATGGGCCCGAAAACAGCAATCGACCCTCGGGGATCGGGGCCGGGAGATCATGGATTTTCGCGCTAATTACGATTCCACCTCCCACCGGGCGACTGATCAATCGGGCAAGAAATCGTTTTCAAAGTGTTTATCTTGTTCGGTAATGGAGTGTTGAGATGGTCAGATATGTAGTTGCGGTTCGAGCAGCCGTGTGAATAAATGCGTTACATTCGGAGCTAAATATTTGACAGTTTGGCCGTGCTGGCCGTGTGACTGTGTATTTTTTTTATTTAAACATATTTTTTAAATGTGTACGCCTCATTTGCAGTGGATAGGAGGACGATTTGAACATTCTCGATGGGGATGTTAAATAAAAGATCATGAGAAGGATAATCGCTCTAAAGCACCTCACCTGCTTAATTGGAGCTAATTCGTACCGCCAAAAGGTTAGCTTTAATTGTAAAGCATCATTTTCACTAGCCTCTGCCACAAACATTAGAGCTCTATCACAAACTCTAACAACCGCAAATGTCCAGTTATTCAACCTATCGATTACCAAAACCCACTTCAGAAATCGTCCTTTCCGACCGGCACCTTCTGCCACCTTCTGGTTGGGAAAGGTGCTTCGATGCACACAAAGCAAACCAACGAAACTTTCCTCCCCAGTTTCAAAGGGATGCGAGAAATGCCCGGACCACCGACGTAACGGAACGAATTGCAAAACCCGGTTCGTTTTAATCCTTGAAATTAGGAAAACCTCAAAACGCTTTGCAGCCGTTTCACACCTGAAGAAGAGTCGTAGGGGCAACCGAGTACAACTATTTGGATCTGGCTCAAAGGTGTGTAGAGCGTGTCCTTTAAATGCCTCACGCTATCTGCTCAGCTTGCTGTTACGTTTCGATTGGCACTTAAGGTTTGAATTTTATTGTAGGTTACACTGCCTGGCTGTTTTGAAGACATAATTGTGATCAGATAATAGGTAGCTTGAAAGAAGAGTGTTATAAATATGAACAGGTGTAATAAAAACAGTTTGCTATGGATGATAGTGTCGTATGTAAAAAGTATTTTACTTCTTTTGCTTGATTTTTTTTTTTTTCAAAAATTTGCATTCCGTAAGACACCGCATTGTCAACGCATTGTTTTGAGTTTTTATGGCATATCGGTGTACATCACACCTCGACCGGATGGGCGGTAGAATCAGAGTGTGAAAAACGAACGAAACTAAAAAAAATACTCATCCTCCTCAATATCACACCACAAACCAAACCGTTTTTGTGCGATCTCGTTATTGAAACAAACTCCGCCCCGGTGCAATAAATTAACTGACTCCAAAGACGACAGAGCGAACAGCTAAAGCCCGCGAGGATACTGAGCAGTTGCGTCGTTAGCCGCCCAAACGACTGCCATTGCAAATGTACGTACGCACGAGCAAGCACAGCCGTGCCGCAAACACAAAAACCATGCTCTTTCGCCATGCAGCAGGTCCGCCCGTGCTCTGCTGCGATTATGTACGCAGCGATGAGCGCAAACAGGCAGCAGGACGACAGATCATGGCTTCCAAATGGAAAGAAGATAAAGAAAGGGGTGTCAGAGGCAGAAAAGTCAGCAGCAGTATTATTCATTGCACCGTTGAGCAGGAGGCTTTTTAAGTACGTTCGGATTAACGTACACGCGGAGAGACTGTTTGCCGCGTACGGTTTGTGGTGGAGGAAAAAAAGGTGAGCAAATTAGTAAATGCTCTGTGAGGCTTGATCTTTTTTTCTTATTCGTGATCTCGCAGCATCACATCTTTGTGTAACGTTTGGTTCATTTTGCTGAGTGAACCTTTGCAAGCTTTTAGCACACTCAAAAGCTTTGCTGTGCTAAAAAGCTACCCGATTTTGGCGAAGCTTTTGGATTTGGTCTAAAATGCAAGCAGTCCGTTTCGAGCAGTTTCAAAGGCGAATGAATTCAAAATTTAACGGAAAAGTTGTTGGATTTTTTTTATTCCATTTTTGATTCATGACAATATCCTTGGCTGCCACCAAGATATCTGTTTAGTTATTTGTAACTTACTTAAGTAAATATTAAACAAATATATGATGAAAAAAATATCATTGTGCTCTGGGCCTGCTCTTTCGTCTATTGTATAGAAGAAATTGTTGGTTATATTGCTTTAAAAAAAAGCAAAAAAAATGGATTCTGTATGAAACATTACGCATGTACTCAAATACTTCTTCTCAGACCTTTTGTAAAAATTGTAAAAGCTTCTCCATAAACTCTGTTTGATTTGCGAAAAATTTGTATCTGAAGAAATTAAACTGATTAAGGTGCACGCCACATCTTGATGCTAAAAATCGTTCTAAAGGTATCATACACATTAGGTTACGGTTTCGTTTGAATTGCAGACTAGATTTTCGACCAATTGCATCCGATAAGCCTTGCTTGTCTAAGACCTCGATAGCCAATGCTTAAAGAACTAATCTAATGCAATAAACACACTAAACGATGGCGATAGCAGTAGGCATGTGACTTGTTGGTACGTTGGTGTGTCAGCCAACTCATTATCACACGGAGCTCTTTAAACGACCCAGTATACCGTCATCAAAGAAACGGCTCAACGATTGGCCAGAACCATTCGGTTCATTCGACCGTTGCACTTTGTCATTGATAAAGATGACACTGGTAATGGCGCACTTGCTTTAACTTACTCGTCCACCCAGGATCACTCGTGCACAGCAGTCCCGCAGAAGTACGTAATTATGAGCGATATAACATCATCTCTGGCGTATCAAGACAACGTGTGTCAAACCAATAGACGGCACACCAAAACACACAATGGAGGCAATAAAAAAAAAACCTGACCACGATAATTATTTAGATCGACATCATATCCCACCCCACCGTGCATCGCGCGAATGGTTGGGGGATGATGTTATCAATCTCCCAAGACACGTTCGCCGGGCAATCAGACGCAACTTAACAATCGCATTATCTGCCCAGGTGAGAATGTGAATGATAAAGCGTGAAAAATAATGTCACCCCGCCGGAGTGGAATTGTTTTCGAATCACCCGTGTTTGGGCTGAAAGGCAGGTCCCTCCGACCCACCCTAAACGCACACGCTATCGCGTTCGTCCTCGAAATGGTGCGTATGGAATCGTGCGAGAAGGGAGCATCACACGCATACGCTTGGTACACACTTTTGTTTATTTGGTTTGGTTGCCCTCTTTTGGGGTGCTTACAGTGAACGGGCTGGTGTCAATGAAATTCTCCGCCAAACGCCAAAGACTAGACGAGTGGCAAAGGGTTCGCGGCGTTCGTGTGGCATATGCTTCCCATGCTGTCTCGGCAAGTATGACACATACACGCACACACGCACACACACACACCTCCCTTTTGGGGGGCTTACACGGATAAACAAACTCATAAGCGCAAGGTCAGCGGCACGCGGCTACTAAGCACCAAAATAGCGCAACATAGGGTCTCCCCTTAGGTTTAATCTGTGAGGCCACGAGACGAATGGTAGTCGCGACGATCGGCACGTCTACCACTTCGGCCACAGCGGCATGTCGAACGAGCGTCCCTCAGCCGCTCAGCAAGCGCGTACAATCGTCAACATATTCGTGCAGCATCAAAATTGGGACGATAGAAGGTGCGCAGAGGAGGAGGGTTTTGTTTTGATGCGTTTCTCCCTTCCTCAGACAGCGCTTTCGAACAAGTGCAGGGCGATGCAGCGTGCCCGGCAAGCAGCTGGTGGGTCACCGTTTGTGGCACTGCAAGCGTTGTGATTCGCTAGGTGATTAAATAATTGCAATGACCAGCCCTGGCGACCGATGTACTCGCTCTTTGCCGGATGAAATTAACTGAGCACTAAGGTTATAAATAGCAGCTAACACTACGGCGAGCACATCTGGCAAATCAGGTGCTGTTTTGTAGCAATCGAGGGGCCCCCCGGTTCATTGTCGACCAACAAACAACAACACATCAACGCGGCAGACATCAACCCACACACGAAATCTGGCCAACCGACTCCAGAGTTCCATGCAAGTGGTAACGCGCAATTCGGGGCGGTAAACATGCCAAGAAGTAAACATACATGCACAACCCACACACCCGGTGTGTTTCCGGTTTTAGTGGTTTGCCCTTCTGATTAAACTATTTACTACTAACCTTCTGGGTTCTTCTTGAGTTGTGGTCTAGGGTATCTTCAATTCATCCTACCCGACCAAGTCAAACTTCATTCCTCGCTCGCGTAAGCGATTACAGTTCTACGAATGCAGTTTTATATTATAAATAAAAAATCCCCGAGAACCTCCCAGAATAGCCCCTCGTTTAGCCATAAAATGCTGCACCCATTGCCGGCGAATAAATTAACTGCCATCGGACCCCATCATGCCTGTAAAACACAAGCAAGCCAACTCGAAAAAGATCTAACAGAAAATCACACAGAAGAAAGTGTGACAAATATTTCTCCCACTAACGTCAGCAAACAATCACGAGAACAAACCGAACCTCATAGGTCGACTTCCCGTACCTCCACCAGCACCGGTAGCAGCAGAAAAGAGTGCAAAAAGTCCCACCCGCAGCTGCTGACGTACATTCGAGCCAGGGAGACAACGCCTTGCTCGTCAGTCGTCTCACGCACACTGTTCGCGGGGTGGAATTCGCGAGGATCTCAGGGAATATTAACCAAACGCACGCACTCACTATTTTTAGTGATACCGGCCGCGCTGAACCGGTTTTTCGGATTCGGGGTATGACGATGTTATCTGTGCTGCAATTTAATAAGCATATTTCTTGTTTATCAGCCAACCTGCCGCAGGTGGGTGGGTGGGTAAAGAGCGCCACGCAGCTAACTATATGTTTTTAGCGTTACCAATAAATCTGCCAACAATCTACAATACCGGGCCTAGAGTCGCATTATTGTTGATTTGTGCTTTATGGTCCTAAAATGGAAATAGATACAGACAGTCTTTTCCCGAGTGACGTCGTTTCCGATATACGTGGACTTGTAGATACGTGGTTTTTGGGAATTTTGAAAACTTGTTTTTATAAACGTAAGTGAAATTTGATTCAGGCGAGAATACAAGATACGTGACTTCTCCGCGGTACCCAAAAACCGTGTACATCGGGAACGGCCTGTACCTTGTTGACAGTAGTACAGGTGAATGTGAGTTCCTAAAATGGTTGTTGATATCAGCTTACCCGTTGTTTACGTCTGTTGGATGCTGCATCTTCGCATCAGAACCTTAGAATGGCGTGATCTGTTTCTAGATATGCAAATGGCGTTCTATTGATGAAAGGTCGCACTGAGTGCAATGTCGCATTCATTAACACGTTTATTCATTAACACGTTGACATCCATGGCTTAACGCCTCCTTAAATCATAGTTCGGAAAGTCGAGTAATTGCTCTGGACAACCGGAAAAAGGGTATCAAAGGCGTTCTATATAAATTCTATGTGAATCATCGCCGCTGATGCTGAAAGCTGAACGAACCAGATACCTTTTTCCAAACATTACCTAATCCATTTACGCTGGCCACAAGTCAGTGGAACCGGTTCTCCCCTACAATGATTGAAATTAATAATATTCCACCGAACTAGAGTGGTAAACAAAATTAACCTCATTCTCGCCGCCAGCGATCGTACCGTAGCGTAACGAACTTACACACCGTGTCCCGATGCCCGGGTGGAATTCATTGCATTACCAACAACAAGCGGCCAACCACACACACAAACACACACACACACACACACACTGCATCCATCCGGTATGGTCCAGTGCAAAGGGCTCCATACGGTGCACCGTGACCAGTACCGGGGAGTACGCAGGGTATTGCCCAACGACCGCCAAACACACCCACTTTCCGTCTGTGCCACCTCCCACGATGGGGGCCACACTCGACGTGCTGCACGCTGATAAGAGCTGTACAATATTTACGACGTTACTTATTACTTCATTGGCAAACTAAGGGCAGCGCTGCATATGAACAAATAAACTCCCCGCCACATCCACACCCCACTTACCACTTTCACCCACTTCCGCTGGCAAGTGCAGGGAGTGTGTTATGTGGGTCCTGTATCGTGTTAAGTACAAAATCAACAAATCGTAAACGAAGAAAACAAACACACTCTAGCTATCGACAAAAGGCTAAATTACATGCCTGCGGGAGATTTTGTTTAACAGAAAAAACAGAAACTGTAAAGTCCCTGAAAAACTGGCGGGGAGAGAAGTCACGCGGCCCCGGGTGCGGATAAGGGCAGGCGGCCGGAAGAAAGATACGCCTGAGCTGGTGTAACGGCTGCTGGCCGGACGCTGTCGGTGTTGGTGCGCGCGGCACGGTAACGGTCCGATCACGTATCGGCTTCGTCGGTCGCTGCGGCGCGGTCGCGGTTTCTCGCGAGGCGCGAAGATGCACACCATCAAACAATGCAAGGGGCTTTAGCGTCAACCACGCTCTGGCGAGCGGCGCTATGTGCTCGATCGCTTGCCGTAACGGCGCGCAGAAAGTGTACATCGTTCGAGCGAAGTAGACGCGAACTGGCAAACGCAGCTCCGAAGCAGCAGATTGTGCGCTTTGTCGTGACTCAATATATCCAGGAGAGTGTGTGGTGCAAGATACGTGTGACGACGTGCGTATAGAAAACTTTGCAAACCGTGAATAGAATAAACAGTGGGTGTGTGTCACCACAGGTAAACTTTACGAAACAAGCGAGAGGAGTGAACGGCACGCGGAAGCAACCCGGAAGTGCCCAAAGACTTCACAGCGGAAGTAAAGTTCAGTGCAGAGTGTTTTGCAACAACGTAAAGCCGTGAGCAACAGAGAAATGGGATTGCTACGACGAAACAGTCTGAACATTGGCAGATGGTTTCCGGCCGGCAAGCAGGAGACGGCCGCAGTCGCCCCGGCAACCGGTCCCGGCGGGCCGACGCGCGGCAGCTTCGGCAGCTCCGTAGCCATACAGAAGCTGCGCGAGAGCAAGTGGTTCGACGCCGGCGAGGAGCGCATCTTTTGCGCCGTAATCGAGAACGGCTTCATAGTGGAGGTGCGCCGGCAGACCGACCCGGGCGACAGTTGGTTCGGCGTGGTTTCGATCGAGCTGAAGAAGTGTAAGTGTCTGGGCCGGAAGGCCGGTTGAAGAGTGTGGATGTGCGACGGGAAGGGATGGGAGGGGGGGGGGGGGGGGTTGGTTTCGGGTGGAGTGCTTTTTACTTTTGCTGGTTGGGTGACACAAACAAAAAAAAATCGAGTCCGCTCAAGTGTGTTCTCGCTTTGTGATCGGGTGACGGGATCGGCATGTGAGAACGTTCTCGTGACCGAGGGCCATAAAGCGGCGCAAGTGCTGGCTCGTGATATTGCACCCGGGTTCTTATTCCTTTTTGCAGAGTAAGGGCGCAACGGGGGTTGTAATATAATGCAGGTGGTGAGGTGGCAACTGGTTCGCTATTTTTAGCGCCACGCCGTAATAACACCACCGCCCGCCTTCGCCGTCCCCCGGGTGTGTGAAGGAAGGGATATCAAATAGCGTGAAGGAGTGAGTTTGTTTGTGTGTGTGTGTGTGTGTGTGTGTGTGCATTTTGAAGGACGCTGCACCGGACCGGGCCGCTGTTTACATGCTCGGGAAGCAGTCTCGTGGAAAGGGAATGTACCGTGGCGCGAGGAATGTGAACTGCTTTACGCTCCACCCAACCCTCGTGGCCACGTCCGCCGCAGCGCACATCAAAGGCCATTTGCGTTGCGTTGTTGCTGGTGGTCAATGGCGGGATGGTGATTATTTACGGCGCTGGTCCAACCGGTTGAAAGTGCATCCATGCAAATTGGCTCCCCTCGTCCGTTCACACCCCGCCGTTTTCCCGCCAAATTCTCGCGCCAAGTAGTTTTGCTGGCGGCGTAGAAAGGTAATTGTTTTGTGGTAGCGCTTCAAGTCAGAACTTTTCTCAACGCTGGCGCCGGGTGGACGTCGCGGGGGTTTATCTGTCTGGGATTTGTTTTTTGCTTTTGCTTTGTGGCGACTGTATGCTAATTAGCGCTGCAACGCCGTGTGTGGGATGGTTTTCATTCTCACGCTGAGCTAGAACTGAGGAGTTTCATTATGTTTGGCACGACCGGGAGGCACGGCTACCACGGGTCGAACAGAACGGGTTATTTAAAGCGGCGGCGGCACGCATGTGACGCCATCGTTTTCGTTAGAGCGCCTAACGCCTAACGCTTCGATGACTTAATCGTTCTAATGGGCCGATTTTCAATCTCGTTCCAGCTCCAAAACCAACGGCAGAACACGTCAAAATCTATTCCGTGCGCATGAAGGAGAACGAGAAGAAGCCGATGAAGGTGTACTGCGTGACGCTGAGCAACCTTTGGCAGCAGGGACACCAGCTACGGATCAACAACGTGGCCGACCGGACAAAGAAAGCGCACCCGGAGAAAGACATCTTAGCTCAGGTGAGGTCACGATCGGCTTGGGACAATTCTCCAGCTACGAGGTCTCGAAAAAGACATGGAACAATCTGTACGAAAAAGGCACTAACTGGTTGTATTGACTGTCTTATCTTCTTGCCCACTTCATCAACAGATAAAGTACGCCTCGAAATGCCAAATGGCGTTCCACAACAGTCAACACTTTGCCGAATTTTGTCGGTACGGTGACCGACCGCAGGACAGCCGGAAGCGACAAGTAAGTGCGTTACTGAAACGGTTCGAGGACGCATTGCAAGGAGCACACAACAGCTACTTCTGATCTATCCGACCGACCTCCTGCCCCCCCTCTGCTGGAGCTGGAGTTACGCATGAAAGGTTAAAGCCCATCTTCATACTTCATACTCTCGCGTAGCCTTATCCTACGATGTGTTTTACCCTTACCCTTAGCTCTGGTGGTGGTGGTTATGGTGGTGGTACAATGAGTGAAATACTTATCATACAGTTCAGTACACGATTAAACTTGCCGATAACAGTAACTCATATACACAGAAGACATATAGAAAACACCTCAAAAACACTTCAAATACGAAACTTTAAGCTCTTTGACGCCGCTTATCATTACTGTCTCGATTGACGTACCGTTTCGCTTTCCCTTCACAGATTTCGGACTGCGCTAAGTGGGGAGGCCTCAATATGGGGGCGACGCTCATCTTCATGGAGATGCAGAAGAAGCAAAAGTCGTTGTCGCACTAGTGCCATGCCGGCACAAGTAGTGCCCTGTATCGTCTGTGGTTGACGCCCATCAACCTACCAACCCGAGCGTTGCTCACGCGGACGCGTCTTAGAACTGGTCGTTAGTCGTTTAAGCATTTCCGAAAGCTCGGAACCACCGAGGAAAGGAAGAAGAACATTAATATTGTGATTTCTGTCACGACGTATATTTAAGGAATAGTTTGTGTCTTACCGTCTTATTATGATCTTGAGATACTGTGTGCAGTATTTCGCATCGTATAAGTGTTACGAAGTAACTAAACGATTTAGGTGTAAGAGAAGCAGCACTGATCACCATGTTGATTGTTAGGGTATTTTTTGAGTGTATGATTGTTTTGTATCATTACCAAAGCCAGGCAGTAGTAGAAGGATAAGAGATATACTTTATACTGATCAAAAGTCCAATGTATTTGAGAAAGAAAAATAAAAGCAAAACAAATTTATTAAACAAATTTGAAGAGTGTAATTTAAAAAGTATTTTCATGTACGTATTTTCGTATATTCTTAAAAATTCTTAGTTCATTAATTAAACTCGAGATTGAGAAATTCGAGATGTTATTCGGTTCTTTAGCTCATTTTCATCCCATGTTTATATAAGCTAACACGCAATAGATTAACGACCCTGAACCTCGTCCCCACCTCTATCGCATGTTGTCATTTTTGCAGGTCGACACTGCCCGGATACTGCATAAAACTAGTTTCGGATAGCAATTTATCAGCTTCACCAAACCCTTTACCATATGCGTTAGGTTATAGTCGATAGCCAGCCTGGAAAGGTTCAGTTCCGATGCTGAATACTATTCTATGGGGATGTTATATTACGGTACGTTTTAATAGCCGATGTAATGCGTAACACCGCTATCAATGAGGTTATAATGAGACATATTACATTCGCCAGACAATCCAATATCCAGTCTCAAATAAAGATAAAATAAAGCAATATGGTCAGGTCGTTACTACTGAAAAAAATAATTATCGGATATCATTACAAGTACAAGCAAAGGACCTTCCGTTAAACTTTATTAGTCCAATTTGCTTCAGCAGCCCATTTTCGGGCTCTTAAATATCATCAAAGTGCACCCAGGTTCTAGGGATGGATTAATCATTAAACTAAACAGAGTTGACGGCCTCCATCGATCTCGACGATTATGGAACCCCGTAAATCTTGCTATATAAACGAGCCTCTTCTGCAATTTCTCCCAAGACCTCCAAAGCTCGGTGGTCCGCTACTGCGAGGTTTAGTTAAAGGTAGCGCTATTACAGCTTCCATCCCAATGAACCAGGTATGCATCTGAGACACAAGCTCTACCAAAATCTGACAAACCCTTTTTTGAATTCCAAATCTGTCAAAGATGTCTGTAAGATGTTCAGAAGGATTTTCGACCGCGACCAGGGCGAGGAAGATCTCATGAATGACGATCTGCAAGACCAGTACGGCGTTCTCTCCGTTGTGTATCGTTCAAGTTCATTTATGTTCGAGAATCATAATTCAAGTACAGTATAACGTCGATAATCCAGAGCGACCGCGATTAGACGAATGCCGGCTAATCGATTTTCATCGATTCACGGTCCTTTGTGATTATGGCATTTTCAGACTGTGATCAAATTATCATCTAGTTTAGTTCAAATTTCTATCACACACAGTAACACGTCCATTATTCGGGGACTGGTTAACCGGCGGATGGATTATCCGGGACCCAACAATTTGCCAGCTCCAAAAGAAAAAGGCCCGTTAACATATGGTTGAATCAAGTTAAGACTAGAACCACTCCTTAGTGTTAATGCAATTAAATCGATATTTTTTGTATATCTACGGTCATAAAAGTGATTTTTAACTCTTATTTAATAAAAAAAATATTCAACCGAATTTATAATTAACTACTTCTCATAAAATCCACGCTAGGATTACAAATAGATTAATACGGGTCGATTATCCACGCAAAACAATTATCCGGCATGCGCCCGGTCCCGACCACCCCGGATAATCGACGCTCTACTGTAAATTAGAAACATGAATTTAAATAACATCAGTTTCTTTGTTTTCGTTCACAAAACATCGCACTTTGGGGATTTTTTAGATCGAATCGAGAAATTTAAACCACTCCACTGCCCATAGTGTTCGTAGCTGTCAAACGTGTTGTTGCTTTGCGTTTGTGCTTCATCTGGCTGGTGCTTGATCGTACAGTGATTAATTAGATGTAATACAACGCAAGTCGAGGTGTAGTGCTGTTTGTAGTGAAAAGTAGTGCAAAACTCGATGTAAATGCAACTAAAGCAAAAACGAAACGAGCCATCGACAACACAAAGCATTTGCGTTGGCGTGCACGCACCGAGCTTGTTGCGTAGAAAGCACAGCAGCAGCAGCAACAGCACAGCACCATAGGCGAGCTGTGCTATCCGCGTTGTGTATGTGTATGTGTGTGCGTGTATTTACAGAAGAGCCCGAAAAGGAAACAACGCACAAACGCGCATTCGGTGGCTCGCGAACAAAGCACACACAGGCCAAGGATTTGTTGATTTTTCTTTTTTAACACTTGCACAACCTTGCTGAAATCTGCTGCGTATCCTATCATCCCGGGTTTTACTCACCAAGGACCAGTAACGGCAATGTGTTGTTGGGCAACATTAGTCATGTAAAGAAAAATGTTCCGAAATCAATAGATAAGGCTGAATGTGTGACGGTTTACGTGCAGCGCGAGAGAGAGCGTGTGTATTGTGCTTGTGTTTTTTTTCGCTTCTGTTCCGCAAGCGTACTATCAGCGGAGCTTTTCCTGTCAACAGAGTCCTTAGCAAAAAACATCCGCTGTAGTCTAGTGTTTTGATTGCAATCGCTCACAACGGCACCAGAGTGTGCTCTGCTAGGCCCAAATCGCGCTGTCTCGCTACCGACGAAGCGGGTGAAACGTTCCCAGTCAGCAACAAATAGAAAGCAACCGGTAGAATCGTCCACGCTAGTTGCTGGGACTGCATGCCGCATCCTTTTTATCCGCATCCTTGCCAACGCGAATACTTTTAGTGGGCTGTGATACGACTCGACACGTAGACAAAGCAGGCTGCGCGTAGGAACGAAAGAGAGCAGAGTAGTTGGGCTAAATCGATAGCAGCCAAGCACACGGCCGCGTGGGAAAACGGTGGAAAACCAACGGCGTCAGAGAAAATCTCGCCAGCACCGGTGGAGGGAGTGCGTGCGTGGGATAAGGAAACAAAGAAGAAAAGCAAAAAAGCGATAAAAGCATAATTACGCGACGAACAGGATCTGTATCTGTGCGTTGCAGAATCCGTGTGAATGCAATCAACACCTGCATCGACAGTAGTGTAGCGGAATACAGCCATAAGAATGAATGGGCTAAGGTAAGTGTGCAGTGGAAAGAAGTGCTACAATGGGTTTACCACCACATTCGACGGATGCACATTTTTTCCTCCTACGACAAAAAAAAAAACAAACGAGGGGGAGAAAATTGTATGTACAGCAGCATGCACATCATTCCTTCGCTCGTACCCACAATATCGATTATCCACTTCCGGGCGTTGCGTCTTATCCTTGTGATGAGTCCCCTTTTTGCCACGATACTGTGTGTCGTCCTTTTTCGTGCCATGTTCCAGCCATTGCCACAGCGTGTCCCAGTGACCGCTGGAAACCGTTTGCGGTTCGCATCGAGGGTCGTATGATGAATCGATCCACTTCTTCCCAACTCCCCCGTGTTTGTGAGCGGCACTCAACGTATTAATCCCAGTCACGCATATATTGGTTTGATAATAATGTGGTATTGCGGTCCACCCGCCACAGCTCACAAGATTACAGTGATCCCGTGTGCGCGCTGTTTCACAGTGGTGCGCTAATTGCCCATATCAGTCACAAGACGGTCTCTAATACGCGCGATCATAAACGTTCCCCTTTAGCGCGATAGTGCGCCATTCCCCGACTGGCTACAGCACAGGCCACCCAGCGGTGCCAACTCGCAGTAAACAATATGGGATTATTTATGTAAATATTGTGGCAATATGTGATGCCGAGTACGATATTTGGATTACATACCAAGGGGTGCTACAAAACGAGAGAGCACCGGTCCCTCGATGTCAACGAAAGGAAACGCGTGCACAGCAAGGTACTGTGGGATTAATGTTTAATTTTGCTTACATTTTTAGCTTTGGTGAACTGTGCTGCCTGTTTTGTTGTCCCCCGTTGCCGGGTCGCATTGCGGCCAAGCTTGCCTTTCTGCCACCGGAACCGACCTACAACCTGACGCCAATCGACGAATCCAAAGCAAAGTACTTGCTCAGCTTCAACGAGCGCGCCGAGTGGCCGTACTCGGAGCGCGAGAAGGAAAATGTGGAAGGCTTTTTTACGCGCACTTCCCGCGGCAACAAGCTGTCCTGCATCTACGTCAAATGCACACCGACCGCCAAGTACACGCTGCTGTTCTCCCACGGCAATGCGGTCGATCTCGGGCAGATGAGCAGCTTCTATCTGGGGCTGGGATTGCGCATCAACTGTAACATCTTCAGCTACGACTACTCGGGATACGGCATGAGCGGCGGCAAGCCGTCGGAAAAGAACCTTTACGCTGACATCGATGCGGCGTGGCACTCACTGCGCACGCGATTTGGCGTAAGCCCGGAAAACATTATACTGTACGGGCAGAGCATCGGGACGGTGCCGACGGTCGATCTGGCAGCGCGCTACGAAGTTGGGGCTGTGATCTTACACTCTCCCCTGATGTCGGGGATGAGGGTAGCCTTTCCAAACACGAAGCGAACGTGGTTTTTCGATGTGTTTCCGAGGTAGGAGCTATTTGCATTGAGTTACGATTGCTCCATTAAGGGGATGCATTAAACTATTTTTTTTTCTTTGGTTTCGCATAGTATCGATAAGGTGTCGAAGATAACGTCGCCGGTGCTGGTGATACACGGCACGGAGGATGAGGTTATAGACTTTTCCCATGGTTTAAGCATCTACGAAAAGTGCCCAAAAGCCGTAGAACCGTTGTGGGTTGAGGTAATTGAACAAACAACGAGCGTCCCATTCTCCGAAAGCGATACAAATAATACTATCCTGTTTTCGTTTTCTTTCCCTTCAGGGAGCCGGTCACAATGATGTGGAGCTGTACAATCAGTATCTGGATCGGCTGAAGAAGTTCATCGCGGTCGAGTTAGGTAACTGACAATTAAAGAATGCCTCCGCCGGTCAGCTTTCTTCCTCGTCGGCCGGAGCGGCGGCAGCACCGAAAAGCCCGCAGCGTCCGTCAAAAGCGGCGGGCAAGCGAGCCGCAGCCGAGGAAGCACCGGCTGCTGCAACTAGCAGTATAGCTAGCACGAGTGGTGGAAGCAGCGGCGGTGGTACGGCGACGGCGGGAGGTGGAACCTCCTCGCGCAGTGGTAGCGAAAAACTTTTATAGCACTCGTTGCCCGGGCCAAGCGGCAGCAACTCGTACAGCAGTTGCAGCTGTGGCAAAACTGGAAATCGTTCGGACAAATCGAAAAACGCTTCACACACCCACTCCCATCATCATTCCCACAATCATCATTCGACGATTAGCAGCAGCATACGGAAGGAGCTGGCTTCCTACGAGAACCCTTACCAGGCGCAAGTAGTAGCTGGAGGGGTGCGCAAGAAACCGACCAAACGCAATGCCAGCACAGAAAGTCTCGATCTGTTTGAAAAGTGTCCACCAGAGGAATGCAGCTGTGGTCTCTTTTCGCCCAGCTCGATCAACGGAGGCAAGGGATGCAGAAAGTGTAGCGCCTGCGACAATGGCACCTCCAAGTCGGTGCCATCAACGATCCAGCAAAAGAAGCACAACTCTTCCAAGTTTAAGGATGCCTCCACTAGCCCCAAATCGAGCAGCCCGCTGAAGGCGATTGCGAAGGAATGCCGAAGTCCCAAGTTGGAAGCGGCGACGGACACCAAGTTTGACTTCAATTTCTCCCCCAAAACAGAGAGCCACTACCGGCGTCTTTCTTCGCTGAGTATCAATTCATCATCCGGTAAGCATGTGGCCACTAGTCCTATGAAGCAAGCGGCTGGAACGGCCACCACACTTGCTTCCTCCGCATCATCAAGCCCCAAGCTGAGCCCACAAAAGTTAACACCGATGCGAACGTTGGAAAAGTCCAATTCGCTGGGCGATAGCAAGCCACCCCGTTTGCTGCGCAATACCCGCAGTCTGTCCCCTCGCCCGCCCGTGCGCCATCAGCATTCGATTATGGTTTCGGACGAGAATGACATCATCTCTGTGAAGTTGTCTCCGAACGAGGAGTACGACGATGAGAATGCAAAACGGAGGGATTCCGCCAAGAAGCTAGAAGTCGTGGAACAGCAGGTGAACGATGGAGGAAGGGCTGACTCAACGACGCGGGTGAAAGCCAATGCCAATGGCGAAAAGGTAAAAAAGTTGGGCGACTGTTTGAAAAGTGCAAACAACAACCGAAGCACCAGTTGCTTGGTGTACGTACCGTCGGATCCGTGGACGCGTATGTCGGCAAGCAATTCGCCACTGCCTTCAGCAAAGCAGCAAAAATCAAAGACACTTGATAACAGTGCCAAGGCGTACGGTAAGCCGTCTCTCGATTACATGAAAAACTCTGACCCATGGGTTTGGCGCTCGAACGTGAACCTTCCGGAGCGGGTGGCAAAGGGAGCGAAGAAACGAAATGCCGCCGCTCTGCCACATCAAACCAAATCGCTTACCAGCACCATCAGCCGGGATGACTCAGAAGTTAGCGACCGGCAATCGAAACTGTGCCAGCAGCAATCGCTCGGTAGATTCGAAAAAACGCTTACTATTCCGGGCGTAGATGGAAGTTTCGATGCGCGTAAAAAAATCACTCGACCGAAGTTGCAGCGGTCCAAATCGCCCTCCTTCTACGAGGACTTCTTTCAACAACCGACGACGGGTGGGGTCGACACAAACAAATCTCCCCAAACCGGATCCCTGTCGCTTGCCAAAAACAAGTCCGTCTCTTCGCTCAAGATTGAAAAGAACACTTCCAACTCTAATCTAAACGGGCACGGTGGGGGCAGTAGCGGTGCCGGCAGTGGGCTTATCAGCAATACCACCACCAACACCAGTAGCAACAACACCAGCAACAGTGGTAGTTTCAGTAGCTACAACGGTAATGGTTCACCGACCGCCCGGAAGCAACCGTCACCAAAGCTAAGCATTCCACCGGCTTCACAGCACCTATCGTCGCCGGCCAAGCATGGACAACCGGCTGCAACGAACCACCACCAGCAGCATCAGGAATCGACGAAAGTATCGCTTAACCTACTGAACCCGAACATGCTGCAGCCACGACATAGCTTCTCGACGCCATCGCAAAAGGATGACGAGCTGCAGCTAAACATCCGGCGTTTGAGCGAGCAGATGAACAAGTACAGCCACTCGTCCGCCTTTCCCTCGCCACCAGCATTTCTTAACGACACGATCCTACACCAGCAAGTGGCATCGAGCAACAAGAAGGTGGGCGGAAGTGGCAGCAGTCTCACGGTAGGCACTGGAACGACCGGGAGCCTCGGAGGAGGATTGAATGAATCCTCCCAGCGTAAAACGGCTTCCCACTCCAAGATCAATGAGCCAATACTGGAGACACGCTGCTAAATCGACCAGTTCCCAGCTACATCGGCGGACGGGTAAAAGATAGCCAAGAGCAGGTTGCATTTGTTTGTAGCTAGCGAAAATTAATTCAAACCTCTAAACCAACTGCCGAATTCCATTTGAAATTTGGCAGCCTCCCAGTCAGAAGTGAAAAGAAACTTGAAGGAATTTGAACGAATTGAAGCACGAGTTTTAGCGATGAACATTTGGGATTGTGGAAGTGATGGATGACGATGATGGGGGTGTGTAAAGGTGTGTTTACTTTTATTCACAGCCACACGAACACAAATCATTATTGAACTTTTGAATGTTGATAAGCACAAGAAGACGACGGCCCAACTATAGTGTCGTCTGATTGATTAAGAAGAACAGAGTTAGCACGTAAACAATCATTATATCATTCATCAGAGGGCTTAAGGGCGAAAAGAGGACAGGAAGGGATTCTCCATAAGTGGACACTCGATTAATTCTATTCATAGACGACGACAAACAAGGGAATATCATTAGCAACAAGTTTAGACTATAAAAACAAAAGTTAGGGCAAGAGCCAACGGGCGGCCGCGATTAACCAAGCCGTGGGAGAATAGCAAAATTTAACAACGATCACCTAGACACGATCGTCTCGATAGGCTAAAATGTTAAACTTACTACGTGAATTGAGGATCGGCAGCATGCGGATTGACTTTATCATATGGAATGTGTTAAGGCACGCACGATGATGCTTAACGTGGAACTGCAAGCGTTAGAGCAAGTGACTGCTATGCAACTAGTGCCAACATACGCGCGCGGCAAATGCGTTTGCTGAGGGATGTGCTAAACCCCCATTATTGTGTGTGGTTTGCGTACGATCAAGATGGTGATGATACTACCTATCAGGAAGGTAAGGGTAACTGGGTAGCATTTACATACAAGCGACACCAATAGTAGTGTCCTGTAAAAGAAGCCCGGATGTGCAATAACGAACGAATCGTTTCTATCGTTAACGACCGAAACAACAGTGTGTGGTGTATGGTTGGCTGGAGTTTGAAGGCACTTAGCATATATTCTAAAGTAGAGTGGTCAAGAGAGAGAAAGTGGACAAAAGGAGCTAGTGAAATCGATTAAACAAAACAAAAAACACGATATGATGGAAACACCTCCCGTGAAGCAGACACAGTATTAAATTATCTGATTGAAAAAAAAACTGCTTCCGTTGGGATAGGCGTTGATATTTTCAAATTTACTTAAATAACTATGAACTTACAGGCAGAATTTTACTTTAACGTTTCGCGCAAACGCTTCTGTTCGCGATTGTTGCAAATTCATTAGATCTTTCCCTTACTTCTCTTTGATTAGCCATTCGCGATTAGATTAGCGTACGGGATTTGGTGTAAAAATTCAAGACAAGATTTTAAAATGTTATGTAATGTAACCATTCTTCGTTACAGTCGTAAATTGAGTTAACAAAAGGCGTAAAGTACACGGTGCAGTAGAACAATGTTTCACTACGACCTTCGCTCATTGTGTTGGTAGTTACGACAAATTTGTGTTGATCGTTTGCGATTGGCTTTTATTCGCATATAGCTGTGGGGAAAACGTGCACGAACCTCTCGACTGTGTGAACAATAATTCCTATTTCGGTGGGAAACATCCAATTCAGCGTAGAAGATCATGCAAACCAGATAGAAGGACATTGGCGTCAGCAAAGGGACGTGCATGTTTTAACAATAAATGACACTCCCACTGCCAGCATACACATCCATATAAACACAAACAGGAACATCATCACGTTCCGTTAGGAATGTGAGTTTATCTTCTTGTTCCCGGATCATGCATAATCCTAATTTCTCTCTATCTTAAAAGCACTTTTACCGGCTTGTGGAACCATACGAGGTTAGTGTAAATAAGTCTACTTTACATGCATCCACATAGTGTGTCACTTTACACTTTCTATCAAGACTAACGGTGGGTCTGCTGTATCAGCGGACGATTCCTTTCGATTAATTCTATCACACACGTACACACGCACACAATGTGGTTGTTTCAGGTCAGATTTAGGTGGATCTGGGTGGGTGGGTGGGTATCTTTCTTTTTTTTTTTTTGCTGTAAACACGTAAAACAAGGAAAAGCGGTTAGAGTAATTGAGTCGGTAACACGACGTGTATTGAGCAGAGAAGATTTGTCATCGGGATTCTTCGCTTCCCTGAAACACCTTTACCGACTTATTGTACCAAATCTTTCAACCTCGTACGGGAAGCGGTTATCCCATGAGACGTACTCTATTTCATGATTAACCAATAAAAATCTCGAAGTGAAGCAAGGAAGTGGAAATGATACAGCGGCAATCCGAAAACAACATCCGGTTTTAAAATCACCAGCGAAGTGCACGAAGCAAGCATCACACCAAAAGAATGAACATTGTTTTACATTGCGGATCGTATTTTGGCTACGATTTCAGTATTCATATTTATTGATTGTTACTTTCTCTTAGGCTAATGGTGTTTAATGCACCTTCTTAATGTTAAGTATTATTTTTATGCAAGTCATCAAATGTCTGCAGGATAACGCAGGATCGGTTAGTCTTTGCCATTTTTCTCGCAATCCATCGATGCATTGAACGGATGTTGAGCCACTGTAAGTGAATCGTTATTAGTTACTGAATAGCATTTCAACAAAGTGCTATCGTCGATTTACCTTATGTCCCATGGACAGGCACCTAGAAGGGAGATTTATTTCAGGACTCGTGCCGGCAGTGTGTCTTCCTCGCCGTGTGTGATTGAAATAATTGTTGTTTCGTTGAGCATCAGGTCAGTTTGCTCGTGTACTGTCAGCTCGCGCGCGTTTTTGCACACTGCGTTTATGTGGTAGGGTCAAGTTCTTCGATTGAACGAACGTATGGTTATGTTCAATCTTAACGAAGCTTTTCCAATTTCAAAGTTTTGGATCGTTAGCTGGCACATTTCCATTTTAGGAATTTTATTTCTATTCCGAAACTTACGGCTGTTCATTACCTCAAATTCCCATTTTTTAGTGTGGCTATGATGGCGATAATGATGATATGGCTCCTTGAATGCGAAATGTAAAAACATTGAATGGCTTAACCAGAGCGCGATCGAATCATATCCAAACTTTTTCTTTCGATCATTATTATTTAATTTTTAAAAAATTATTTTTAAGTTTTTGTTTTAAGAATTATAACTTAAATCAACAAAGTTTAAAAAATGTTCTCCCAATAAAGTATAAGATATTGTCGTTCAAGATCAAGATTTTTGTATGGTTCATTAGATAAATTTTTACCATGCGTTTTTTTTCAAAATTTGTTCATAAGATTTCTCTTCGTTTTCCTAAAACGTAGGGATAAGTACCATTGAAGGTACAGGGATCCGATTGTACCCTGTAGGTCCCTGGACCTCGTAGGTACCCTGGATGTAAAAGGATCATAAAATGCTTGGAAATTTATAAGTACCGGCACATGATGACTTAATGTATCTTTACCTGTTCGTCGATACAAAATTCTTGCTTTACCTTAATATTAATCTCTTAAGCTTCGCAGCCTGAATGCCAGCATACTAATTGTACCCATGTTATGGGATGTATTATGTATTGTACACAAGACGACCGATTACAGTACAGGGGCGACCTTTCACATAAAGGAAGCAATGCATCAACATATTGCTTAAGCTATGCTAGACTAATTATCCTAACTTACGCAAACGTATTGAATTGGACATATACTTCATACGAGATGTATTCGCAAACTTAGATGGATCAACGGATCTAACTTACCCCAATACAATGTGCGCTGTCAAATGTTAGGCCTTGAATCTCTCGAATATCGACGACACAAAAATCAGGCCTTGTTCGTAGCAGGATTGCTTTTAGGAACCATAGACGACCCTTATATGGTAGGTGAGCTTCCTTTTATAACACCCAGACTAACTGCTAGGCGTCAACAGATTTTATATGTATCACGATCCCGTACTTTGCACGGCCACAATGCCCCAATGAATGGGGGCCATGATACGCTCCTTCAACATGTACTCGCATAAATTTGATTTTAACATGTCTTTATCCTCATTCAAAAAACTGCTTTAAAATAGAGATAGGGCGTTTCGGTTCGGCGGCATTTGTTATTTTCTTTATTTATATTGTATCGCGCTTTTCTTGTACCTTGTTCTATTGTTGAGTATCACTATGTGTTAGCTTCGTTAAGCCGTTTCAGGCGGACGATCACACAAATAAATAATAATAATAATAAATTTGTAGGTTCTAGACATTTTATATCGAAATAAGACTAGTTGTAGCAATAGCGGCTTGCCATCACTTCTGCAAAAAGACTAGTTGTTGCCTATCACACATAATTATTCGTATAAAACGCCACGTATTTTGGCAACAATGAAGCTGTTGTTCAAAAGAACTTAAATTAATGTCTGGTGCAGCTGGTTTAGGGCTTATGTACAAGATATGTAATTGGGTTTCCTCACAAATTGTTTGTTTTTTTTTTTTCATAGAAAAATCCTTTAAAATTCTATTCGTATCCGACGGACTTCTTGTTTTTGGCATAACGGCCTCGCAGGTAATTTCTGGCTTACGAGTCTTAATACACCACGTACTTCCATTGTGATAAAGCACCAGGAACCGAAGAAACTACACATGAACTGTGGTCTTATAGGGGTGCAGCACTTGAAAATTAAATTCATCAAATTGTGATAGAGGTATGGTATGCGACAAATCTTGGTGAAGATGTGCTAGGGGTCTGCGCCTTGCATGGCTATTTTGCGCCTTGCATGGCGCGGGGAGGACCTTGCAAGGCTTCAACATGGTTATAGTGAGGGTCACGTTAAAGAGGGTCATGTACTAGAGAGGATAAAGACATTATCGGTCTGCGGCTCTCCTATGTAGCGAAAACCTATCAAAGGATCGAGACCAAGGAGATCTCGAGGCAAAGACCAAACTGATGATGGCACCACCAGCAACCCTACTAGCAAAGGGTGATCTACAAAGAGGGGAAAGCACTTTCGATGTCATAGTCGTCCCATATTTCACCTATCTTGGGTCAAAATTCAGCATGGACAACAACATAGTTCCAGTGCTCACGTATCCTTCATAGAGTTTCACCCCGAGCGATTTCGTAGTTTGTTGCACTATCCTTGCGCTGTAACTTACTATGGGTGGTATTAATCAAGCCTAGTAAGCCATAAATAACTAATACGACCTAAGAGGTCGTTGTAAGGTCAACAAGGTCGTTAAAGACCACGCTAATTTTTCGACTTTATACACCGGGCGATCGTCAACTCAAATGTTGTAAAAAGCACATTTGCATTGCCCATTTACTTTGAAACTCACTAAATGCGGTCCCATAGAGGAACAAGATGACGGTAATATTCATCTTTGTCATTCCTCTGTACAAATAAGACCACGCAATTGAAAGATTTTAATGCATTTCCTCTTCTCAGTGCAGCTATGAAAGACAACCTGTCGTTTCTTGTTCAGTCTAAAAGTCTCCACAGATGAAATTCTTAAATTCTAGCCCAGTTCTAGCGAAAATCCACCAGCAACACCATATTCATTCCTTCTGTATCCCAGCACCAGAAGTTCGAGAAATCAATCTCTTTGCAGTCATGCATTCTTCATCAATTTTAATATGCATCAAGTGAATCCTTCCCCCGCTGTACCACCTCGCTCGATCTTTTTTTTTGTGTACGCCACCCAGCGATATTAGTCCCCACCTCCAGAACAGCGAGTGCACGGTTTGAAATGTACAAAGCAACAACACAAAAATCGTTCTAAAAATGTCAAAAAACGCAAAGAACCCGCAAACACACCAGAACGCAGCAACTAATCCGAGCAGGTTTGCAAAAGGTCCCAAATTCGATCGTCCCGCAGTAAAGGCAACCGGACCGACCGGGGAGACCGGGCCCACCCGATGGACCGGTTGTTTAGCGTCGGTCCACCGGCCTTTGTAACGCACCCCGGCCGCTCTTGCACGGTCGCTCTCCGCCCCACCGCAGTTTTGGTTCGTGCACAGGAACGATCTTCCTCCCGGTGGACCGCACCCCTCCTCAGGCTCAGCTCAAATATGTAAGAAACTTTGGACGACTACAGGACGGGACAGCCCAGAGCTGGTGGAGTACGACAAAGAAGGTGTGAGAGAAAGGGAGAGAAAAAAAAGAGGGAAAATAAACCAATCCAGATTTCGCGCAATTCCCGGCGACGTCCCGCGCCCATTCCAGAAGAAGACAGAAGAGCCATGTACACACCGCACCTCACACCGGATCCGGTGATCGGATCGGTCGCTGTTCAGGTGCTAAAGGGGTATAAATACGAGGGACCGTTTGCCCTGCACAGCTTATTAGTGAATTTTGCGTCGTCCGCGTTGGATGGGTAAGTAAGTGACTGGGAGCGGTCTGCCCGGTGCTGTTTGTCGGTGCCGTTTCGGTGTCCAGCACGCCAGAGCAAGTTGTGTGTCCCCGGGGCAAGATCAAGTTCAATGGCAGCACTGTGGACGGTGTGTGTGTGTGTTTCTGTGTTTCGTATGTGCGTTTGTGTATGGATTAACGGTATTTGACTCTGGTCTGCCAGTGGACGGCGTGTGTGTGTGTGTGCATCTGTTTGGCAGCTTTTGCGCATGGAATATGCGTATGATCAGCATCATTTGCATAAAACAAACATAAACAATGTACGGGGTGGAGCGAACACCTAAAAACCGAAAATAAGAAAACGTTTCGTGAACATTTCGAGTGAGGGTGTTGTCTGTTTGGGCATCGGTTGCGAGTCGATACGGCCAAGAATCGCCAAGAGGAACAAAGAAAGAACAAAAAAAAACGCAAATCCAAACACTACTTGTGTGGCATTTGGTGCGGTGAATAATGACCGATCATTAAGTACTTATGCAACGTTTATCGTCCCGACTGAGAGTGATGTGACGGCAGTGCAGTGGGCCACAGTTGAGCCGAGTCCGAGTCGGATCGAGAATCAGGGAAGCATTTATGCTATTAAGTGGTCTTTTTCCGACACTTCGAGGGGAATCATGTGCAAAACGTTGCTGCTGTCCGGTTACGATTTTCCATCACGCATTAAGTGTTTTGTGTGGTTGAGTCACATTGACTGCACTTTGGGGAAATATTGTCAGAAATACAAACGTCAATATTTTATTGACAGTGAAATTTTTAGCAAATATTAAGTATTTCTTAAAATGTTCAGGTTGTCGTTGAAACCTTTTCTGTGGGCTTTAAGATTGATATCCTTAGTACAATTAGTGTGTGTGTTAACGTTTATCTTAGAGCGTTCATGATAGAATTGGAGACTTGCGCTCGATACAGGTTATCCTCAAGACACACTATGCCTCTTTTTACACATTTGTAAACACGCGAATATCTATCTTTAAAAGCAAAGAATACTAATTGGACGTACAACTTTTCAAATACAAATAACTGTTTTAAAGAAAACTCAATAAATGTAACTTTAACAGTGATATTGAGTAACATTCTTATGACAGATAAAAAAATAACTGCTAGTATCAGTGGCTCAATGAAAACTGTGAAAATTATCCATCATGGTTTCTAGTTGGTTAGTGCCAGAGGTTTATCTTGGTAGCAACATTTATTGAAGGCGCTTTTTATTTTTTTCTTGAGTTTATCTAACCGTCTAGTTGGAAAAAAAGTTTTTTTTATGGCCATCTGATTTTTTCCTCTTAATCATCGACTTCCTCTACTCGGTCATGTTGGTCATTTATGGCTTGCTAAACGTGGTTGGACCGACTACCGACCAGTTGGACAGACGGGTTGGGATTTGAACCGTCAAAACCATGGAGATTTTCATTTGTCTCGTACTGTCTCTCTTGACGACCCGCAACGTAATTGTTTCTACCACCAGAATCACTACGCGTGTTACATATTAAAAAAAGTCTTCGTATACATTCTACGTACCAAAATATCGAACAAATGTATCGTTATGTATCAGACAAAAACATATACGATATTTAATTCAATAGCATATTGAAATTCATAGTTTTTTATCGTTTTATAGAAACCATTTGTAGAAGAATAGAAACCATTTGTACGAGCTAAAGGTATAATCATTATCATGACATAAAATGATCCCGAACGATGCTAGATCTAGACGATGCAAATGAATCTAGAGCAGCAAGAGTAACGTTTAAACGGAACCCTCTTTAGAATGCTCATTTTCTATGGAATATGTCTTTACGGTGCAGAAGGTAAAACTTACATTACATGAAACACTTTACGAAACAACACTACACACAACGAAAATGTCCACTGTGCCACCAATCCATCACTCGATTGTGCATTCAAACCGTATTTAGGAAGCATCGCATTGTTTCCCAACCATTACATATTAGCAATAAGCCTAACCTTTCCCTTCCTCTTCGTCTCATTGCGTATGCTGAACAGGTGCAATGTTAGGCCAGTCACGGATAGTGGTTCTTTGTTTGCTGGCGGTTCTTCCGCTTTTAGCAGCACAAGGTAAGTGCATGGCACTGCCCTCAACCGGACTCTGTGGTGTAGTCTTAACAGGTAGTGACAATAAATAAAGCCCCGTTGCTTAACCCTCGTCCCAGGCCAGAAAGCGCGCATCGTATGCTACTTCAGCAATTGGGCAATCTATCGGCCCGATGTCGGCCGGTACACGATCGATGACATCCCGGCGGAAATGTGCACCCACATCATCTACTCGTTCATCGGAGTGGACGACACCAACAACTACCAGGTGCTGGTGATCGATCCCGAGGTCGATCTGGAGCAGAGCGGGTTCCGCAACTTTACCGAGCTGCGGCAGCGGTATCCGCACGCCAAGTACCAGATAGCGGTCGGCGGCTGGGCGGAAGGTGGCAAGAAGTACTCGCAGATGGTGGCGGTAAAGGAGCGCCGCCAGTCGTTCATCGCGAGCGTGGTACAGTTCATGAAGGTGTACAACTTTGACGGGTTCGATTTGGACTGGGAGTACCCGGGGGCGGCCGATCGGGGCGGCAGCTTCGGCGATAAGGACAAATTTTTCTACTTCGTCGAGGAACTACGCCGTGCGTTCGATCGGGAGGGACGGGGATGGGAGATCACGATGGCGGTACCGGTGGCGAACTTTCGGCTGCAGGAAGGGTACCACGTGCCAGAGCTGTGCGAAAATCTCGATGCCATCCACTGCATGACGTACGATCTGCGCGGCAACTGGGCAGGGTTCGCCGATGTGCACAGTCCGCTGTACAAACGGCCCCACGATCAGTGGGCTTACGAGAAACTGAATGTGGTAAGTAGTGTGCTTCGCAAACTTTTCTCTTTTTTCGTACAACACCCACTTTGCAAACATTGCTAATGCAGGGGGTGATCACAGAAAATTTCCTTAAAACGGGTCAGACATTTATAAAACAAAAACATTCTTAGTTTATAAATGAACTCATCAAAAATTTTATCTGTTTATTCGAAGTAAATGATACTTCTTTTCTATACAAAATTAAGCTGTTTTATTCTCAGTCCAAATCGTAATGAAATCCAACCGTAAGACACCATATTTGAGACGACAATTAAGATAGATAGAGAAGAATAGCATTATTCATAAATTACACGTCAAATTAGAAAATTAGTTATTTTAGTTTATTTGATGCTTAAACTATTTTAATCCATAAATTTTATTTGTGATATTAATTAAAATAATGGCGAAATTCGTCCTTAACTTTGCAAAATTATGTTAATGTGTGCATAGCTCACTCATTTTTTTGAAAATTTTAACATTGAAGATAACAAGTTAGAGATTGTATTGATTGATTTAATTCACTTAAAAGTCAGTGTTGTTGAGTGTGGTATGAGTTGTGCTAGAGCCGGAAAAGCTACATCATTTCATTTCTTTGAACTAGTGTATGATCACAATTTTAGAATTGGCTGAGAGATAACTCTTATGTTGATCAATTGTTATACATGCTTCCATAAATTATGATAATTATGAGGGAAGAGAGCTGGACGTGACCAACGCCACGTTTGTAACAGTAAAGGCAAAATATGTCTTAGACCCAAAAATCGGTAAATTTTCCTTATTCTAGCTGCAAAAAAATGTGAAAATTGAACATTCAGTAGCAACCATAATTTCACCATAATATTTGATTTAGGATGCCAGTTCATGAAAAAAGATCATCACACTGTAAACAAGCAAACGCGTTCGACCAACGTTTAAACCGGCATTTTATTGTACAACTGTGTTGATGAGCTTATGAAATGCTTGAAAGTGCTCAGTTCAATCCTTCCAACCACCATACATTTATAGGCCCGGAAAATTATTTAGGGACTACCCTAGGAATAATTATTTCAAATGACAAAAGGGTTTTCCGTTGTATTATCTCTCTAGAACGATGGAGTTCAGCTGTGGGTCAACTATGGCTGTCCGCCTAACAAGCTGGTGGTCGGTGTGCCGTTCTATGGGCGCACCTTTACACTAAGTGCGAGCACCACAAACCCTACGCTCGGGTCGTACATCAACAAGGAAGCGGGAGGAGGAGATCCGGGACCGTACACGAACGCAACCGGATTTCTGGCGTACTATGAGGTGACAAGAACCGTTCCCGTCAGGTGACATAACAAGTGACGAAAACAATGAAAGCACCCAACCCATGTCTCTTTCAGATCTGCACAGAAGTGCAGGACGAGGAGAAAGGCTGGACGAAGAAGTGGGACGATGTGGGACTGTGCCCGTACACCTACAAGGGCACACAGTTTGTGGGCTACGAAGACGAAAAGTCGCTCCGGTACAAGATGGACTGGATCAAGCAGAAGGGATACGCGGGCGCCATGACCTGGGCGATCGATATGGATGACTTTCACGGACTTTGTGGTCCCGAGAATGCGCTCATGAAGGTGTTGTACGAAGGCATGAAGGATTACGTTGTGCCTGAACCGACGGTGACAACAACGCCCAGGGTAAGAGCTCTAGCTTTATGGGTTGTAGAGATGCTTTGGAGTCTAACAGAGTGCAACTATTTATTTCGTTTCTTCTTCCTCAGCCTGAGTGGAACCGACCACCATCGACGATGTCGTCGGATGGCGATCAAACATCGTCACGACCTACCACAACCACAACGTACCGACCGAGACCGACCTCCACGACTGCACCGACCACAAGAACTACCCGACGAACCACAGTCAGCAGTACGACGAGCACTCGCAAGCCTACGACCATTCTTCCCCCGGAACCGACCGACTCGGGCGAGGACCGAGAACCGGAAATCCCGGTAGCACCCGAGCACGAGGATGAATCGGAGATCGATTGCTCCGGATATAAAGACTTTGTCCCGTCGGCCGACTGCACCAAGTACTATCGCTGCGTCCACGGCCAACCGGTGGAGTTTGTGTGCAAACCGGGCACCGTGTTCCACACAGCGCTCAACGTTTGCGACTGGCCCGAAAACGCTGACCGTCCGGAGTGTCGTACCAAAGCGAAGCTGATCGGCCAGCCGCTCGTTGCCGATGAATATGGGCTGTAATCAGTGTGCACTGCTACACTATCTCATCAGCCACAACCATCATCCCGTGCCGTTTTTTCCCCTTTTTGTATTACGAAACAGTTTGCAAAATAAATATCTCCATCCGATCTGACCCCGGAGCAGATCCCTGTAAACAATTGTGTGTCCTTGTCTTTCGAAAAACACGCCGCGGCATCACATACATACACAAATTCAACCAGCTCCACACTGCCGGTATCGAGCGCGATGCGCGAGAGAGTGGCTGTCGCCGGTCGCCTACGGATTTTCCGGAACCTGTTTCTGTGTATGCACTCCCAGGGGTGTGAGAAGTTGGGGTGCGATGCGGCAGACCGAGTGAAACGTCATTTTATTAGTCTAGTTTGCCGCTGTCGGCACGGTACGACACCTTCACTAGACGCCGATTGCGATCAGTCGGCGAGAAGTGCTTCAGGTGAACACTCGTGCTTGGCATTAGTCACACGATGGCTACTCCAGGTGCGTCATATACTGCCATTTTCCCTGCGAGACGGAAACCAGTTTTACCGAGTGACGTCTCATTTAACGCCCCGTAAGGCGCTTATACTAAACACTCTTCGTGTGCGTTACCCTTTTTTCCCTACCGGCAGGAAGAACCTTACGGCGAACGATCGTGCTGCTGGGCGTCCTTCTCGGGCAGCACCAGTGCCTCGGACGGTTGATCTGCCACTACACGACCTGGTCGCAGGGCAGAGCGAACCCGTACTCCTACCGCATCGAGGACATCCCGGGCGAACTGTGCACGCACGTGGTGTACAACTTTGTCGGCGTGGACAGTGAAGAGTACGAGCTGGCGATGCTGCAGCGCGAGATCGACGTGGTGCAGAATGGGTTCGGCCGGTTTGTCGATCTTAAGAAGCGCTTTCCCGACCTAAAGATGCACGTTGCGGTCGGTGGCTGGGATCATGGCGGGGCGCCCTTCAGCCGGATGGCCGCCTATCGCAACCGTCGCAAGAAGTTTATCGAAAGTGTGGTGAAGTTTATGGGCAGCTACGGGTTCGATGGGATCGAGCTGGTGTGGCTGTATCCCGGCAGTGTGGAACGTGGCGGCACCAACAACGATAAGGACAACTTCGTGTACCTGGTGGAGGAGCTGAAAACTGCATTCCTCAAGGCGAGACAGCCGTGGGAAGTGGCAATACAGGTGCCGGCTGATCATACCCGGTTTGAAGTGGGCTACGATCAGCCCTTACTGTGCGAGTGAGTTTACAGCCATGCTGATTGCAATATTTTGTTATGACTCATAACATTTTCCCGATTGTTTCTCGATTTATCCCGCCAGGAGTGCTGACTTTGTGCACATTATTGGATACGATCTGCGCGGCTCGTGGACTGGATTCGCCGACGTGCATAGCCCGATGAACGATCGGCCACACGATCAAGGCATTTACAAGGGGCTGAACGTGAAGGCGGGCGTTGAGTCGTGGCTGCGAAGCGGATGCTCCCCGAGCAAGGTGATCCTGGGAGTTCCCTTCCTCGGTCGCACGTACACACTGCGGAACAGCCAGCAGAACAGCGTGGGCTCGCTCACCAGTGGCCCGGGGCAGAAGGGTCAGCATACGTACACCGAGGGCTACCTGGGTTACTTTGAGATCTGCCAGAAGATGAAGGAACGCAACTGGCGCACGTTTTGGGATGCTGTAGGCCAGTGTCCTTACACATACCGGGGCAATCAGTGGATCGGGTACGAGAATGAGCAGTCGCTGAAGGAAAAGGTGGAGTTCGTGAAAGCCAAAGAGTTGGCCGGCATTTATGCATTCTCGCTCGATCTGGACGACTATCGGGGTAAGTGCGGAGAACCGTATCCGCTCATGAGCACGTTGGCTAGCTTGCTGAAAAAATCGCACAGCAGTGAAATAGGATTCGCGTTCGAGCGTGGTGATAAGTGATGGAACAAAAATGGTTTTTGTAGCATTTAAGCAAACAATTTATGTGTAAGTGCGTGTGTGTTCCTAGAAGTAAACGGTTGGTCTATAAATAAATACTTATTTATATTTTCTAACCCTTTTCTCTTGAGTGATAATTTGTATTAATTCAGCATGATGAATCATTGTCCCGTGATGATGATGAATGCATCAGCGACGTTTGTCTTGGTAGCTTCATTCATAGTTCACGATCGCACACAAACAACGAGATCGGATTCCAAAACAATAACAACGTTGCGCATCGAAGCGGAACGAAGAAATGTGGGGTTTTCCCGTCGATCGCGGTACTTTTCTTCCACTGCCGTAGATGGCAGGGGTCGGCAATCTTTTCGAAAGCATGCTCTTGTGGTTTTGGTTTATATATTTTATAAGCATTGGTTTTATATTTTATATGAAATAAATAAAATGTGTTTCTTGACGTCTTACATTAGTGAAACAACTTTCTTTAAAAATATGTCATCTTTTAAAATTACTTTAACTGATTGGAAATGACCAAATCATTAGCATTAGCACTACTTCTAAGTTAATAAATTGAGAAATGCAATAAATTAAGGCCTGTTTCTGCTCTTTAAATTCTTTCATTTCCTTTCAAATTTTAATCTATTTTTACTTAATGAATAAATGAAGGCTCATTCCAATTTAATTCAAAAGAAGATTCCTTTTCATACTAAAACCGAAAGACCACTGTTCGAAATGCTTCTCTTAAAGAACCAGGTTTTTTATCATTGTTACAATGAAGATTTATCATAATCAACTAATCATTATAAATAATGGCTAATAAAGTGCTATACAATTTTGATGGATACAAAAATTCCCATTTATTTAATGAAAACGTTGTAGCAACCGAATAAATGGAACAAGCGCACCGGACATTGCCGAACCCTGCGGCCTGTCTCAATGTGAGGAAACACATAACAACACATTCACACATTCATACGATCACTTTGTTCGAATACAACCAAAGCATAAACACCGGTGCCGGTGGTGTGAGATGCATACACAAGACGGTTTGAATTGTGTGAACTAAAGGCTATAAACGACTGAGTAGAACCGCCAAGAATTCCATTGCCAATCAGTCTTTCTATCAGCCCGTTCGCTTGGTTCATTTCGTTTGTTTACACCAACCTAAAGATGCTGGTTAAATGTGAGGAATTTGTGTTTATTGCCCTAACGTAACCATTCAAAGCTACTTTCCTGTTCCTAGCCGCGGTCATAATATTGGTCGTTCTGTTAGTAGAACGAACTATCCAATGTCTTGCAAAGTCTCCGACAAGGCTTATCTGTTACTACACCAACTGGAGTCATGCACGTCCAAACGAGCACTCGTACGAGCTGGAGGACATTCCCGGCCAGCTCTGCACACACGTAGCATACGCGTTCGTGGGCGTAGATGAAGCCACTTCAAAGCTCGTATCACGCAAACCAGAGTACGACGAGGATCGAAACGGGTTTGAGCGCTTTCGCGACCTGAAGGTGCGTTTTGCGCATCTTCGCCTTATCGTCTCCGTGGGTGGTTGGACGCACGGTGGAGGCCCGTTCAGCAAGATGGCTTCCGAACGACACACCCGCCTACAGTTTGTCGCCAGCGCCGTGGCATTTATGGAGCAGTACCAGCTGGATGGCATGGAAATTGTTTGGCTCTGGCCGGGCGCCCCCGAGCGTGGTGGAAAGCGGGTGGATAAAGATAACTTTTATTACCTCGTGCGGGAGCTGCGCGAAGGTTTCGAACGGGCTGGCAAGGGATGGGAGGTGTCGGTACAGGTACCGGTGGATAGGGCACGCATTGCCGTTGGCTATCAGCAGGAATGGCTCTGCCAGTAAGTGATCTGCGGGGACGCTCAATCGTAAGTGCTTTAAGTCTTTAGTTGTTTTATTGCCCGCCTGGTTCCAGGGCTGCTGACTACATACACCTCGCTGGGTACGATTTACGAGGACCGTGGACGGGATATGCCGACGTCCATAGCATACTGAAGCGAAGATCGCACGATACGCACTACTACTACACCTTCAACATAGAGGACGGGATTGCGGCGTGGCAGCGTAAGGGATGTAGGGCCGATCAACTCGTGCTAGGTCTTCCATTGTACGGTCGAAGCTACGTGTTGAAAAACTCGACCATCACCGCGCCTGGAGCGGAAGCGAGCGGACCGGGACCCGTCGGTCCCATCACAAACGATCCGGGGCTTTTGGGATACTTTGAGCTGTGCGAAATGCTGAAGGATCGCAACTGGACTGCTGGCTGGGACAGCATGGCACAGGCTCCATACGTCTATCGCGCCGATCAGTGGATTGGGTACGAGAGTGAACAATCGCTGATGGTAAAGACACAGTGGGTAGCTGCCCAGGGATTAGGTGGCATATACGCATACACACTGGATTTGGATGACTATCGCGGTGAATGTGGTGAGCCGTACAGTCTTCTGCGCAGCCTGCACCGAAGCATGCTGAACGAAACCGAGCAGATGGTGGATTTTGCTATATTCAGAGAGTCATCCTAACTCTACATGGTCCTCTCGCCTCCTCTCGATTCCAGAGGAAAAAATGAACTCCAACGCGAACTCTCCCCCCAAAAATTCACCAACTCGACGTCAAAACATCGCGATTTGCAAAATAGAACAAGGCCCGAATGTTGCTGATTCATCTGCATTACGGTTCGAACCAAAATCAAGCGAATAAAATGAACACGTCTGGAAACACCCAATGTTGAATGTTTGGTAATTCCTTTCGTCCCAAAAAAAAGGGCAGCAGAATGTGTGTGCGTTGATAACCTCTTCGATGCTTTTTTTTGCCTTCCACCATCAAAGAAAAATACTGCTCAAACTGGAATCAACGGAGTTCCGTTATTATTACTCTTCTTCGATGCTATAGTCCCGCGTTCATTCGGCGTTAACCCACTGACTGGACTAAGGGTAGATCCACAGCCTTCAACTCATGCCAACTACGCCACACACAACGAGCATCGTACGCTCCCAGTACCATTCCGAACGTCCACGGATGTAAATGTGATTTTGCCACTAAAGACGACATTAGTTTCTTGGCTTGGGAGAGGTGTTAACGATGAGGGCGCTTAAAAATTGTAAGTATCCCAAGCAAACCAGTTTGGTCAGTTTTTGTAGATCATCGTCTTGAATCGTCTTGTTTTGTTTGTTTCATTCTGGTGCCTTTTAATGGGGCTCAAGATGCGAGACCAATTACGGTGGTGTGGCTGCTGCATCTGTTAGTGCTAACACGGTTCACGCCCCTCTGTGCCGGCGAAGAAAGTCGGCTGGTATGCTACTTCACAAACTGGTCGCCGGACAGGGACGGTGAATACGCTTTCAATGTCAACGACATACCGGTCGACCTCTGCACCCACGTCACATACACCTTTGCCGGGGTGGATGAGCATACGTTCGAGCTGAGGCCGACCAGCGGGAAGTATGACATTCTTGAGCAGGGGTACGAGCGCTTTGCCAGCCTCAAAAAGGCGAACCCGGACGTGAAGCTTTCGCTCGCGGTCGGCGGCTGGGCGCATGGTGCCGAACCGTTCCAGAAGATGGCCGCCACGCTGAACGGTCGGGAAGTGTTCATTGCCAGCGTGGTGGAGTTTCTGCGCCGGTACGACTTTGATGGCATCGAAATTGTATGGCTCTGGCCGGGCAGTCCGGATCGAGGCGGAACGGCAAGCGATAAGGACAACTTGTATCTGCTGATAGCGGAGCTTAAGAGCGCCTTCCGGGAGGCGGGACACGATGCCTGGGAGGTGATCGTGCAGGTGCCCCTCGATCGATACCGGATAGAACTCGGCTACCATCAGAGTCAGCTGTGCAGGTAAGTGTGTGTGTGTGTGTGTGTTTGGGAGGTGTGAAGATGATCTTCAATCGATCCAATCTTGCAGGGTGGCTGACTATGTGTACCTAACCGGTTACGATCTGCGCGGCTCGTGGAACGGATTCACCGACGTGCACAGTCCCATCAACAACAGGCCGTTCGACACGGGTGCGCTGAAGGATTTGAACGTGAAAGGAGGCATACAGCACTGGATCAAAAACGGCTGTCCGGCAAGGAAAATCGTGCTCGGCGTACCACTGTTCGGGCGGACGTACACGCTACAAAACGGGGACGTGCATGGACTGGCGGCACCAACCATCGGGCCGGGGCACGCCGGTCCTCACACGAAGGACGCTGGCTACCGGGCGTACTTTGAGATTTGCACCGACCTGAAGCAGTCCGCTTGGACGATCGATTGGGACGAACGGGGCATGTGCCCGTACGCGTACTTTGGCGATCAGTGGGTTGGTTACGAGAACCACATCTCTATCATGGAGAAGGCCAGATTTGCCAAGTCCCAGGGATTGGCGGGCGTGTATGCCTTTTCGCTCGATTTGGACGATTACAGGGGCAAGTGTGGTGCACCGTATCCACTCCTCAAGGCGCTGCGCAATGCGTACAAGCCAAAGAAACTGTGTGCACCGGACGATGAGCGCGATTTTGCTATATTCCGTGAGCCTTGTGATCTGGCGTGAAAGTGTTACTTTGAATGGGGAGGTAAGGATTGAGGATTGAGACTTAAAAGCTTTATCTGAAAGTGAATAGTAATAGCCCTTCACAACACAACTGAGTGATCGAAATTCAAACCAGAGTGTCAATGCGTTCCTCATGCCCTAGTGTGTTAATTAAAACGCTACAACATTGCCAGCAAATCTATTGCAACAACACACCAACAGTGTGTACTTCATTTCTATAACCACACCGAAATAATGTTTCTAAATGTGAATCGCGAAATGCGTATGTGAGTCATTGACTACTTCATTAATGTCGAGCATGTACTAAACCGAGCATGAAAAAAATGTTTAAAAAGAGTTGAAAATACAAGCCGTTCGACTAGCAACTTCGGATTACGAAAAGATTTGTGTTACCAAGCAGTGCGTGATGCTTTGAACTGTTTATTTTACTGTAATTTACTAGTGGTGGTTGGTGTTTTCAACGTCATTTAATCTATGCCTATTTGGAAAATTTTCGAAATTCTATTTATATCATTAACATTCACATTGTTCGGAAAGCAATAGTTCTACACTTAAAAACATGAAATATATTTAACAAACTATTTTAAAATATTGCTACAAAAAAAACACAACACTCTGACGAAATAATATTTTATGTTGACTCACAGTTTTTATGAAGACTTTTTCCACCATCGCTTTACCGTAGTTGGATCACACGCATATCATATTCTTTACACTGTATCACTTAGTTACATACACCACATTGAGTTTAGGCAATTTTAATCGTTTACTTCTTGATAAAGTTTAATAATGTTTATTATAAACATTTTCTTTTGTTCTTTTTTGCTGACTGACTATAAATAAGAAAAGCATTGGAACTTATGCTCGGGAGTAAAAGTATACGGATTAATGAACAGCTAGTGACAGAGTTGAAGACACTTAATTTATAGTTACCAAGCGTCTTGAAACATGTTTGACACCACTGATTTCTTTAAAGCAGATGTGTGCAAAATACAACGATTAGCTTGTATCGATAATAGGTCCCTCACGAACACACAGTCACATTCAGTGCATGCAGAACATTGCTGTATGCCTTTTGCAAAATTTAATGGTTTACTTTCATAAGTCCACCCTTGCATTTTAATATTCCTTCGTAAAGAATTCGTCTTGTGAATAACCTGGACCATCGGTAATGAATTCCTGTAACAGCTATTAAGTGTCCGGTTGATTGCTCACGCAGTGCAACCAAATGATAGTATCTTTTGTGGTGTGCTTCCGTTCCATACGCGTACTTCCACTATCTGATCGGTTTTATTGCTCAGAATTTCCCCTCTGTTTACCAAACGAACAGGTTTTTCTATACCACCGACTGTACGGTTGCTGGCTAATTCTGTTGTGCGACGCGCTGCATACTGTATTGAGCCGCCATCGCGACAACACGTACCAGTCACTGCGCGTCTCCATCCGGGGACTTTGTGACTAGAGTTCTGGAAGATTTCTTGAAGTGAATATGTTCCTTTAAGTGTGTGACTTGTGTGTGAAAACAAAACAACAGGCCTGTTATAATGAGGTGTTTCACTAAAGCTATTCTACTGTGCAGCCTCGCGTTGGGTGAGCAATGTTTTGTGCCTCTTTTCCCATTACCCTTCCAATGATGAATCGTCTTTTAATCGTGTGCGGTGGTGCATTGTGGTTGCGTTTTGTTTCCAGTTGTTGCTGAAACCCGTTTTGTCTGCCACTATACGACGTGGTCTCGCGATCGCCCGGATGAAGGTTCCTTCCAGATCAACGACATCCCGGGCAACCTTTGTTCGCACGTCGTCTACAACTTCCTCGGTGTGAATGAGACGTCCTATCAGCTGGAGCTACTGCAGCCCGAGTACGATCTGGGCGAGCGAGCGTTGGAGCGGTTCGCCGCGTTGAAAGATCAGTACCCGCACCTGAAGCTGCTGATTGCAGTCGGTGGCTGGGCGCACGGTGGCGCACGGTTTAGCGAGATGGCTAAGTTTCGCACCCGGCGCAATCAGTTCATCGGAAGCGTCATGAAGTTTCTGCACCAGTACCGGCTCGACGGCATCGAGCTGGTTTGGCTGTACCCGGGCAACTTCGATCGGGGCGGTGCGGTAGAGGACAAGGACACCTTCCTTTATCTGGTGTCCGAGCTGGCGAAGGTCATTCGGGACGAGGCGAAACAGTGGGAGTTGGTTATACAGGTACCGGTGGACATATCCCGCATGTCGGTCGGCTATCACCAGGAGGAGCTGTGTGCGGCCGCCGACTTCGTGCACATGGTCGGGTACGATCTGCGAGGCTGGTGGAACAACTTTGCCGACGTGCACAGCCCGCTCGCACCGCGCCCGAACGATCTCGTCATGGAGAGCTTCGAGCACGTGAACGTGGGCGATGGAGTGCAGGATTGGCTCGACAAGGGCTGCCCGCCGGAGAAGGTAACGCTCGGGGTGGCACTGTTTGGACGGACGTACCTGCTGGATGATCCGCTCGATAACACCATCGGCGCAGTAACGATCGGTGCAGGTGATCCCGGTCCGTACAGTAATGAGCCGGGCTACCTGGGATATTGCGAGTTCTGCGGCAACCTTACCAGCAGCGAGTGGACGAAGAAGTGGGACGATGTGGGTCTCTGCCCGTACGCTTACACCGAAACGACCTGGATCGGGTACGAGGACGAGCGATCGCTGCAGGAAAAGATCAACTACGTCAAGCGGAAGGGTCTCGGCGGGCTGTACGCGTTCTCGCTCGATCTGGACGACTACCGGGGCGCCTGCGGGGATCCCTTTCCGCTGACCAGATTTCTCTCCAAGTATCACGACGAAACGAAGATCAAGGATTGGCACATCTTTGTCTCGACTACAGAGAAAAAAGAAGTTAACGCAACGGAATCGACCTGAGGCGGTAACGTTAGCGTAACAATCAACTGTATACCGTATAAAATATAAATAATATCATTTGCACACTTTATGTGCCTCCTACTTGTTGCTCGATTGCGGGTAACCCATTATTTGTACAAAAAACCGGTTATAATTATTCTGGGCCGCTGCCAAACGGCGGTGTAAATTGATGAACAACGGTTAAGCGCAGGGTAATCCCGTGTTGGGTTGAAATTCCATCTTTCAACACCGGGCTAACAAGTTGCGTTAGCGCACATGTGTCGAGTGATCGGGCAGGGGATCGTAACCTGACGACCATCAAACCTGCGTCAGGAGGTGTCCGATCTAGAACTGGAAAGTGTACCGATAACGCACAAACAAAACTGGAGTTCGAGCAACAATTTTAACAATAAACGTACAATACTGCCTACACAAAAGCCACGTACGGCACGTGCTCCTTCATTCATCTCGTTCTACCACACCCGTTAGCCAGCCCCCTGACACCACGATTGTCACGAAATTGTCAGACAAAATCTCATATCTTCACCGGACACCGATGGTCCGTCCCTGTCCCCGTATTTCGCTACTTGTGCTATTTTTTGTGTCTATATCGCTAAAATTAACCATGGAGGTAGCAGCGAGCTCTCGCACTTTGGCGCGTACATTAGCTCTCCGTTTTGACTGCGATTTGCTCTTCTCCGAGACGTTCCGTGGGGCGTGCAGTAGTACGTCAGCCACCCGGCCACCTCGCTTTCCCTGGGTACCCTTGGCCACGCCGTGCGCTATAACCGTGAGCGGCACCAGCGAACGGGTGCCGTCACGGGACGTTCCGTAGGATGGCTGGGTGTGAGGTTGAGATTGAGAAAATTCGGCAACCACCTAGTAGCCGCGCTAGCAGTCGACCGGGGGTTGGCCAGTGAGTGAATCTTCGAGCATCGTCCGAGACGCACGTTGTACGTGATCTACTTTGCGGTAATCTTTGTTTTCTTTTTTTTTTTTTTTTGACTTGTAAAAATTCCAACCAACAGTGATGTGCAGTGGATTTTGCAAATAATTTAAGCAATCTGACCATTGCAAGCATTTTGCAAGCAATACGATGATGTGGTAGTGCAGAAGTACGTTGTGATGGAAAAGGGGATAAAAAAGAAAAGAATATACTAGGAATAAATTTTATCAGAATCACAATAAATATTTACCAAAGCCAATAATGTGATAAGTGTATTGTTGTGCAACGTGTTAAATCAATAAAATCAAACCGAATGAAATAGAAATGGTTCTTAAACCAACCGAGTGATTGCGAATACATTTGTGTAATATAAAAAGCAAAATGTTAGTGAACAAAAGGATCAGAAATTGAAACGGAAAAGGAATATTAATCTGTAACCAATATCTAGGCACCTACCAAACTAGTCCCCGAATCGGAAAGCAAAGCGTGTTTTAGTGATCCACTAGGCTTTGTTCTTAAGTGCAATAATTTGTTATAAATTGTTCCATTGTTTTTGCTTCTCCTCACCGTTGTTTTACAGTCATATGTAAGTGGAATAAGGCTGAACATAACGAAGTGAGCAACCATGCGACGACTTTCAGTGTGGGTCCTGTTGGGCCTCGCGCTGTTTACCCTAAGTACAGCGGGTAAGTACACGTCTAGACGTAAAACCTACTAGGCGAAGCCAAAAACAAAAAATGAGATCAGCTGGCAAGAATGCGACAGTCAAGTGCAAGCGAACGGAGAGGCAAAGAAGCTACAGCTAAGGCGAGAATGTAGTGAAAATTGCAAGTTATATAATTTTATTATGCAACTCCTGCCGCTGCCGATCTGATGAATGCCTCTGGCGGGCCTGGTGAATATGCGCGATCGTATCGCGAAACACGGTGAAGCAGTAGCAGTAGCAGCACCGCCAGTTGGTGTTCGAAAAGCTGAAAAAGACGGCATTGATGATGATGGTGGTAGAGATGAGAATGGGGGCGATGACGATGGTCTTGGACGACGGGTCGGGTCGCCCAGCAGGCGAAGAGGTTAGGGATTTATTTTTAACCTATTCCGAACTCCTTCCTACGGGCTTGCTGCGAGCTTCTAGACATGGATATATATACCGTATAGTAGATATTCTGCGCTTCTTGCTTTGCCAAGAAACGGTAGCTACACGAATTAGATTTTTAATTGCAAAAAAAGCACACGAACTCATTTATTTAATTCCGATACGATGGCGCCCACCAGCCAAGCCACGGTATTACTAGAAAACAAACAGTACTCTCAGTGTAACGCTCACGAAGTTTGACATGAGTGTACCATAATTTGACAGGGCTAATATACGATCACGGTCCACGTCGGTGCTCTACCGGATGGTAATATTCTTCAAACAATGCTATGTTGCTAAATCGGTAATAAATTCACCGTACGGCCTTGATGCCGTGACCACCGGGGCCGCCGGCCGGGAAGCAGGGAGAACTTCAATTATCGGCTTACTCACACACCACGTCGGGCACTGTGTACCTTCATCACGCTGGCGACACAGCAGACTGCTTGCTTGGAGGCGAGCTGCTTAAAAGGATATTTTTAGGAGCCTGTTGTCATAGTCCAACAACAGTGAACGGTTAACAGGCCCCACGCTTGTGAAGTTGGTTTATGGTGAGTCGCCCCGGAACGCCTCATACAATCGTGCATGATCGCTTTTGGTACATCTTTTATCAATCGTCAGGCTGATGGGTGTATGTGTACGTGAGTGCGTTTGGCCGACGCTTCAGAGTCATCGATAGAAAATTGAAGACTAAATTTAAATAAGTTATCTCATACTTCAAAGGAATTTTTGATCCTCTCGCCGAAACGTTGCGTTCTGTGGATGTTTTTTTTTTCAACAAAAAAACGCGCGCGCCAGGCGCAACACAAAAATCCTTCTTTAATTGCTCTTTTCTATAATTAACCGACGTGAAGAAGGCGTGAGAAATTGGTATGCTCCCATCTCTGTATGATAATAACTGGCATGACACGGCCCCGTACAGTGGAATGACATACCGTGCGTCCCCATCGCCTAGAATGTTCAAAAGACAATCTGCCGTTCCGTGTAACTGAGAAAGATTTTTACACAGCGTACAGAATTTTATGTAAATAAAAGGCAAAGCCGTGAAACCCATTTCCTCCCAGCGGCTCTGGAACGCATTCTCTATGCATATTGGTTGCGTCGGAAACACTCTGCATCTGGTACTACTAATGCTACAACTACTTCCCCTTGATCCTGTTTTCTTGGTGTCATACTGCTGGCGTCAATACTGTCACTGTGCATGTGGTCTTGACACACATTTTCATGGTCCAGCGTTCTGATCGACACGCGCAAGACTTTCGTCAGGGTCACTATTTTTAAATAGAGATTAATATAGCTTTCGATGGAAATAGGACCGCGACAAGATGCGCCATCTGCGTGCGATCAAACCAATCGTACCATGACATCTGTTAGCAAGGTTCGCTCAAAAACGTTTGCGATACGCCGCGTATCACACGACTTGTGGTGAAGCAAATTTCGATATTTGAAACGGTTTCAGCGTGTTGCTTTGTAGAACTGGTTCACCGTTTCAGATGTGTGGGTATTTTTAAGAAAACGTTCAGCTGCTTAGGAATGGTTGGAGCAATTTCTAATGGTTTCTTCTCCCATTTTCGCACAGGATTACAGGTGCAGGCAGAAACGCCATCCGAGTACGAATGCAGACCTTACATTGAAAAAGCGATTCAAGATCTCAAGTCCGAATCAGGTAGCAAACAACTAGAGGCGCTTGCCTGTCGCGAACCCGAACGATCTAACGTGCATTTCCTTCTAGTGGAAGCTGCTGATGAAAACGCCAGTATAGAGAATACGATCGATGTGACAAGCCAGGAGGAAGAAGACAACACCGCAGCGGAGGAGGTGAGCACGGAGGAGACGGACACGGCTACGGACGATGCTACGGAAGAGATAACTCCCTCGGAAGAGGTGCAGGAGCAGTTGTTTGCGGACAGTGCTGAGAACGATGAAGCTGCCGAAGCTTCGGAAAATGTAGAAGCATCGGAAGAAACCGAACAGGACGCGGCGAATGTTGCCGACTCTCAGGAAGAGGAGGCGACGGCGTCGTCTGAAGATCCGACCGAGGATCAGGAAGATGAAAACGTGACGGAGGAAGTCGAATCCATCGTCTCGGAAGAAGCGGAACAGTCTGAAGAAGTCCGAGCGGAAACCGAAGAGTTGACCTCGGAGGAATCCGCCAACCAGGTGCTGGAGGATGCTACGGAAGAGGAAGAAGACGAAGATGAAACCGATAATGATGGTGAGCAGGACGAGGACGATGAGACCGAGGATGTAGCCACGGAGGAGGCGACTGAATCGGCTGAGGAAGCTACCGACAGCCAGGAAGTGGAAGCAGACGCTGCTAACAACGAGGATGAGGAGGAGGTATGTTTAATTTTACATATATAAAGAGTTATCCATTCCCTTTATGAGAAAATTATGCAGTTTATCAGATCATTTTTATGTTTGGTTCATTCGACTCGCGAAAGCTTACTGTTGTTTCCTGCCCCGACGATTTCCACAAGACCCAATACCCATTCTCGCTTGTTGTACCGTTGTAAAATGCTGATCGCTGATCATTCCGTACCTTCGCCCCTCGTGTCGGCTTGCCTTTACCATCCGTCATTGCTTTGTACTCCATATCCTATGTGCGCAACACATTTACTACGATGCTTTCAAACCTAATGATACTAGGATGAAGAAGACGAGACGCCAGATGGTGTAGATGAGGATGGTGATGACGTGGATGAGACCAAAGAGGAAGAAACTAGTGGTGAAGAGGAAAAGGAAGAGCAAGAAGAAATTGAAGCACAGACTAGTAGTGAAGATGACGATGATGACGATTTAGAGGAGGAAAATGCGGTAAAAGGATCGTACGACGATCGTGAGCAGGAAGAGATTGAGATTGACTCTGCTGAAGCAAACGATGCCGTGTCAGAGGAAGATAGTGCACGCGAAGAAGAAATTGCTAGTAGTGAAGACACCGATCAGAATGAAAATGAGGAATTGGTAAGAAGCTGCATTGTGGTGTTGTACTCGCTCTGCCTAACTGGTGCACTTTCGTCAGGAAGGAACAGGAAACTCGGAGGAGCAGGAAACCACCACCGAGGGTAGCGAAGAGGCTGAGGATCGGGAAGCGTTGACTGACGATTCTGAGTTCGCTAGTGGCGAGGAAACTGAGCAAGAAGAGGAAGCTGACAGTCAGGAAAATGCTGACGACGCTGCAGCCGATGATGAGAATTTGAGCGAAGAAACGGAAAGTGAAACAGCGGAAAGCATTACCGCAGCAAGCGAGGAGGAGGTATGAATCTGTTTGGAAATGGTTCACTAGGGGCGAAAACCGTTCAACATGTCTGTCGACGCTGGATAACGCGTTCAAACGGGATTGGTGTCATGGTTTTTGGGTTGATTATAAACATTATTAATTTCCAGGATAGTGAAGCTGAACCGGAAGCTACCGAACAATCCGAGGAGCAGGTGGTCGACAGCCAGGAAGCGGGGGAAGCTACTGAGGAAGCTTCTCAGGATGAACCATCCGCGGAAGAGCAGGTCGAAGAGAGTGCCGAAGATGCTGCCGTTACAGAAGAAGCCACATCCCAGGAGGAGCAGGAAGCTGCAAGTGCTGAGGAACCGACTGATTCCCAGCAAGCTGCCGAGGACAGTGCTGAGGAAACGGCTACTGAGTCTGCTGAAGAAGAGACAGTGGCAGCCGTTGCGGAAGGTGAAAGCGATGAGGAGTCCGTTGTGAAGCAGGATTCGGAGGAGTCATTGGCCGAGGCAGGAGCTGAAGAGAGCGTCGAACAGTCGGCCGAAGCAAGCGAAACCGCCTCGCAGGATGAGGAGTCGTTCCCCGAGGAAGATCTGCTACTGGTAATGAAAATATTGCTTTATCTATATTATAAGCACGAGCTGTTCAACGAAGGCGCGTAGAGGTCGAATAGAAGATCTCTCAACCCTCTTAGAGTCATTTTTACTTTCTTTATGCAACTTATCTGTCTGTGTGTGTGTGTCTTACCAGGAGTACGAAATTCCATCGAACCTTAGAGATACGTCGCACGTCTACGAACTGCTCAACATCAACGACGACGCATCAGCCCGCGAGAAAGCCCTGCAAGAAACGGCCGATGTGATCCTGCGCGATCTGAAGCGCATCTACGACAACTCGATCAAACCCCTCGAAACATTGTACAAGTATCGGGATCTCAGCAACCGTCACTTTGGCGATCCAGAGATCTTCTCGAAACCGCTCGTACTGTTCATGGGCCCGTGGAGCGGTGGCAAATCAACCATTCTCAACTATCTGACCCACAACGAGTACACGCCGAATTCGGTGCGCACAGGTACGTAAGGCGGAGGTGTGGAAGGGTCATAGTTAGAAGGGACCGAAGGAACGGTTGGGAGCGTCCCTTTACTACATGAATGTGTCCGTTCGTCTGCAGGTGCTGAACCGTCGCCTGCATACTTTAACATTTTGATGCACGGTGATGAGCCGGAGGTTTTGGACGGTACCCAGCTGGCCGCCGATTGGACTTTCTCGGGATTGCAAAAGTTTGGACAGGGGCTGCTCGACCGTCTGCGTGGACAGAAACTGCCCAACAAGCTGCTCGAAAGGGTAAGTAAGCGCACCCACCTTTAGTGTCAGTTTGTGCTACTATTTTGCTGGCCGGATGGCCGCTCCCAACGCTCTCCGCAGGGACCTGTGGCATTAGTCGCATTAACGCACGCAGCCATGGTAGCGAGCAGCTGTTGCGGTGTCGATCTAGGTTGACATTTCGTGCATCACGCACTCTCGTCGCCTCGATTGCGACAAATCCGCGCTCAAAATAGATTCAATGGTCTCTCGGGGCTATTTTTACGCTACCGTTTGCCGCGAGAAACGTAACTCTCGCAACTTTCACTGCCAACTACCAACTGTGGACGGGCGAAGCGTCCTTTTCGCTACCGGCAACAGCTCTTGACCCTAGGCAACGCGGACCTCGCGAACCGGCACTGACGGCTCTCGACCATATTCGTCGTTCCAGGTGAACATTGTGGAGATTCCAGGCATTCTGGAGGTCCGCAAGCAGGTATCAAAGTATTTCCCGTTCAACGATGCCTGCCAGTGGTTTATCGATCGCGCTGACATCATCTTCCTAGTGTACGATCCATCCAAGCTGGACGTTGGACCAGAAACCGAAGCTATCCTGGACCAGCTCAAGGGACGAGAATATCAGGTACGTTCTGGTTGCATCTAAACAAAATACAACATATTCCCTCAACACTATTCACTTTTCATTAACCGTCCCTCCAAAGACACGAATCCTGCTGAATAAAGCTGATCAAGTGAAACCTGAAGAGCTGTTGCGAGTCCAGAGCGCCTTGATCTGGAACATTTCGCCGCTGATGTCTTCGGCGCAACCACCGGTCATGTACACGGTGTCGCTGTGGTCTAACCCCTACGAAGTAGGAGCACCCGTCCGTTTGCTGCAGGCACAGGAACGATCCTTGCTGCTCGATCTCGGCCAGGCAATCGATCGACGAATTGAGAACAAGATTGCCAGCGCGCGTCGCTTTGCCGTAAGTTCGCAACCATCATGTTCGTTTTAAAACAGTGCTTAAGTTGAGCTAAATTGCGGATTTTGCGTTTTGTTCTTGTCCCCACCCCAAAATTCACAGGTTCGTGTCCGTAACCACGCCAAGATGGTGGACTGTTATCTCACCACGTACTACAACCACAAGACACTGTTCGGTAACAAGAAGCAGATTTCGGAGAAAATCATCGCCAGTCCGCAGGACTACCATATCTACGAGGGTCTGTCGACGCTCACCAACATCTCCCGGTACGATCTGCCCGATCCGGAAGTGTACCGTGACTTCTTCCACCTGAACCCGCTGTACGAGTTCAAGAAGCTGTCCGAAACGTGCACCTACTTCCGCGGCTGTCCGATCAACAAGCTCGACGTGGCGATCGCATACGATCTGCCGGAACTGGTCGGCAAGTACAAGAAGATGTCAGAAGCTGCTCTTGCTAAACTGGATGTTCTCACGCCCACGTCCGATTTCGGCAAGGGGAAATCGAACAGTTGAGCGAACCGGCGCCGCTATTTGTACGATCGATACAATTTGCATTCAATGCCATAATGTTAAAGTAGTGTAGTACGGTATCAAATTCTTAATTTACGATTTTACTTTCCCCCCTCCCTAACGAAAATGCTTCCCCCCTACTTTATCTCTACTACTATCGTCGTTAGCTTTGGTGTCTCTGAAATATCCCAGATTGCCGAGAGGCCGAAGCAACGCACATCTGTGCTTTTATTATTTTTCGTTCTCTACTTCATTCTAATTCTTAGACGGTTTATGGTTGTATTCGGAGCGAACCTAACAAACCACGTAATTTATTACAAATTCTGCTTCTGCTGCTCACCACGTGAATAGCTCGTGCTAGACGACGGGAATGGAAGTTGCGTTACAACAGTATAGTTGTCAAAGTTACAATGAAATGGAAGGAAATGGTTTATCGTTTTGTTAAATAAAGAAAACTTGGCTTGTCTGATTCTCTCAGACGTAACATATCAACAACAGTGCACGCTATTGAAGCAAACCGTTCTCTAAGGGGCGCCAAACTCAAACTCCCTAGAAAACGATTTTGTGCTACGAATTAATAAACAAAAACGAACGTAAAGTTTGCCTATGTGATAAATGATGGCTCAGAGCATAAGAAGACATTGCAAGATATAGTTTTCGTTCAAGGTACGTCGATGCAGCAAAGCAAAGAATATGAACTATCGTACGTAGAGTTACGTTTTTGCGCAATTTGTGACTCTAGACCAGACTGAATTGATGCAGGTAAACGCAATGTAACAAATCGGACAACACAAGGGCAAAACGATCGCCCACATTCGAAACCCAACCAAGAGAAAGATGAATAAAAATTGTAAAATTCAATCAAATTGTACTGGTGTTGTGGACTAATGGGTGCTTAATAGTTTAAATAATCTTAAAAATCCAAATTAGACCCCGAGCACAAAGAGTTTAACCCGTTCTAATGACCCACCCTAATGCACTTTTTCGATATGTGCAAGAAATGTGAATAACAATGAACCCTGGATAAAAGAGAACCCAAGGGACGGACTTCGAAAATATCTCTCTAATGAAAGTTTTTCTCTTAACAAGTTTTGTGTTCAAGGTAATTAACTGAGCAGTAATGATACATGTTTGCACGAAGTAGACGGGAGAATAAAAAATTGACTCTTTCGCAGCGAACCTGGACATATTGAGTAAGTGAAGAATCATTAAGATGTAGGTATAACATGTGAGAAAATTTGAGCGTGTCAATGTGCAAGATACACTGATGATATCGCACATTATATGAGATTTTCGTTAGGAAGGGTATTTTTTGTGCATACACCTCGTTGAAACGGGCTCTCTTCGTAAGAAAGTTTACTGTAGTTAGATTAAATTTATATTGCTATGAGAACAAACATTCCGGCAAAGATTAAATAACAAATAACGCCAAAACTATTCAAAAACAAAATGCTTGTTAAATAGCGGAATTACACTGGTTTCCTCTAATCTTTGCTAGTTTTCGGTTATTATAACACTTTTCATGACAGCACTTCCATGTTATGTTTTGATTTATTCGTTTACTCTCGTTTTGCGGTACGCTTCCTCACTTAACAACTTCTCCTTCAACGCATCACAATGCTCTATCTTGGGCATTACAATGGCAATGTATCCTTCTCCACTGAGGTGCAATAGTTCCGGTCGGCTGACCACACGCTCGTTTACCTCCACCAGCTTACCCTGAACACATGATCTTACCTTATACACACTATCGTCCATGCATGTCACTAGCGCGAGGGTAGAATCGGCTTGCAGGATCATTCCACCGCTCTTCTTCCGGCCGGACACCTTGTTCTCGCTACGATCTACTTTGCCTACCTCGAAGCTTACGCTCCTAATGCCCTTTTCAAATGCGACATGTTCCTTAGCTAAGCCAACCAGACAGATACGATTGGAGTGGAACAGTATCTGCTGCGGTTCTTCTGGCTTGCTGGACGGTACGGAGTACAGCTTCGTGTAGAAGCGTTCTACTATCGATGGTTGATTTTCGATGAAATCGTTCAAAATTGGCGGAACTTTTACACCGCATATTTCTAGCGTTTCCGCCTCGTACCAATAATCGTCTAGGGTCGTCGCCATCATCATCATCACCCTTGATGCTCTCGCATGAGCTGCTGCACGCGCTTCTGTTTTTCCAGTGCTTTTTCGCGGTTCAGCTTCTGACGGGTTTTTCGCTCATTCCGTAAACACACTATCATTTGCCGATCGAGATCATTGCATATGCCAAGAAACTTGCCGAATTTATTCTGCAGACAAAAAATACGTGTAGACAAAAAATACAGTTATCCCATCGACATGTTTGTGGATACGGCATGGCCCTCGTTTTCTTACCTCTGAGTGGCACTTTTTCAACTCTTCTATGATGAGATTGCATTCAGTTGAATGTAAATGGGGCGATAAGTCGGTATGCATTCCTTTTTTCAAATAAAGATGAAACGATTTCGAGCACAGACTTTTCCGCTCGGTTTTTACGCCAAAAAATTACACAACATTGGGCTGAGCAGCATTTTTCTCTTGTTTGTTGTGACAGATCAGCCGGTTGCTTTAAAATTAGCGCGATTGAGGTACTGCCAACCAGTACCTTGTCAGCCATGTTGGAAAACGCGATGACAGTTTTTGATCAGCTGTTTGGTGCAGTTCATAAATTTAAGCGATTTACAAGTCTTGCATATTGATTCACAAATGAAAACGTGTATAATTTAAAATTGGTTTGCTAAAAATGTGAAAATAGATAAACTCTTTTAAATATTTCCGTGAAAAATAAATGTTTCTGAAATAAACCAACCTTGTTTCTCAGCGCATGACATTTCATCAATTCCTTTTGCATGTGTCATTCGGTGTTTACGTGCCGAAACTGATGAATAAAAAAGGTTCACAGTTTCCAGCCCACTTGGCCGAATCAATAGTCGGTACATATTATTTAATGTTTAATTGTGTTTTAAAGCGTGTATTGCAAAACTCGACGGCATCAAAATGGGGACCGAGTGGGATAGTAAGTGGCGGTAGTCGTGTCGGACGCATTTGCATAGTAAACAAACTTTCACCTCATTGGAACTTTTCCCTTTCCAGCGCTACGGAAGCAAGCTCGTCATTTGGAAAACGATATCGATATGAAACTGATCGCTTTCAATAAAGTTGGCGTGGGGGCTAGCTCGTCAGTGGCGGCGACCGGCAACACGGACACGTCCCCGCTACTAGGGAACCACGTTTTCGAATCGTTGTCGCTGGAAATAGAGCAAATGCTGGACAAGCTGTCGAACATCAATGAAAAGATGTCCGAGATACCGAACAGTGGGGCAGCGGTAATGCATGTGTTGCAAAGACATCGCGAAATACTGCACGTAAGACCGGCGTCCAACGGGGTCATGTTGACGCTTCATTCTCTAATAGCTGGTTTACGCTTCTTTCACTCCAGGGCTATCGGCAAGAGTATCTGAAAATACAGGCAAACCACACGACACGCATGGAACGTGAAGAGCTGCTACGGGGGTCCGGTTTAGGGACGTCATCTCCGTCAACTTCCGGGTTGAGTCGCAGGGACATGTACCTCAAAGAGAACACGCATCTGCACAGTTCCAGCTCGCTGGTAAACGATCAGATAAGCATTGCTATGGAAACGAAAGAGCATCTCACCTCTCAGCGGCAGCATTTAAAGCGTTTCCAAACTCGTATGCACGATATATCGAACCGTTTCCCGCTGATATCGAGGTAGGACATCCCCCGAATGATCGAATCGTACAAGATCAAACAATGACACAGTTATCTTTCTTTTAGCTTAATCCAACGAATCAATATCAGAAAACGAAGAGAATCGCTTATCATCGGCGGCGTAATAGCTGTATGCACCATCCTGTTACTGGTGTACGCGTTCCACTGACTTCCTCCAATAACTTACGCTACTACACTAAAGATATCGCTACCAATAGCGAATTTTTTAACTAATTCTTTTACTTTTTTCGGGAATGGAGAGGAAAAACTGTGCAGTCAAAAAGTTTGTTCGACCCCAACGTATCTGTTGATCGATTTATGTAACGATTTGTAAGAAAAGGCAAATAAATAATGTGATATTCTTAATAAATTCGCCCCATGAACGTAAACATCTTCCATAACATTTGAAGACAGATAAATAATTTATTCATACCAATTATCCTACTTACACTTAGTACGCGGTAGCTGGCCGCGGCATCCTTTGTAAAAGCTAGTCTTATATTTATTTTATTTGGTAGAAGAGTTTAGAGGAATATTGTCTATCTTACACAATTCTATTGTACGAAATTACCACAGCTTAGCAGTTGCCCATGGGTCAGGAGCTACGGCTGCAACGACCGGCTTTTCCACGACATAAGGCGTATGCACTGGAACGGGCACAGGCTTAGGAATAGCAACCGGGACCGGTGCAGGGACGGGGTAGCCTACGTGCTTAACTACTGGCACTGGAACGGGGTGTGGGACGGCCACGGGGTACGGACGATCGACGGGCACTGGATACGGTTTCTCAACCGGCACAGCATATGGTCTCGGAACGGCCACAGGGTACGGACGATCGATCGGAACCGGAACATGAACCTGTGGGAATCGAGGGACGGATCAGTAAACCCGAAACGATACATTTTTCACCAAATACTTACTTTGACCGGCACTGGGTAAGGTTTCTCAACGGGCACTGCATAAGGCGCAGGAATGGGGATGCCAACCTTCTTCGTCACCACTGTGTGCGTGTGCGCATGTGAACCAAGGTACGGCCCGGCCAGGGCGGGCACAGCAGCAGGAGCAGCTAGTGCAACCGGTGCAAATGGATCAGCGGCGGGCAGAAGATGCTGATGGACGGGATGAGCAAAGGCATGACCATAGACTGGGGCGGCCGGAGCATAACCACCGAATCCAAAGATTCCTCGCTTCTCTTTTTTGGTACCGAGCTGATTAAATTGTTGGTCGTTTGCTGACTGCTTAGTGTTTCCCAGCGCACCAGCGTCCTTTTCCGTTCCCGCATAGACTAACGCTAAGGGAAGCACGAACAGTACCTAAGGAAGATTAAAAAAAAATTTAGAAAAATGCCTATCAGCTATTTTTGTCCAGAGTCCTAGAAACTAAAAGATAATAATTCGGTATCAACCATCCGTAACGAGTTCACTGCGCCATAATAAGTAAAGCGTTGGGGAAAGAACATCATTACATGATTATTTATTACCCTTGAAGATAACAATCTAATTTGCATCTTCTAGGATGTGTTTTGCTCATCAAATGGACACATATTTGGTAAAAAACGCCTTCGCGCGTTAAGCCCTATAAAATAATTGCTTTAAGGAGGACGTTGCAGGTAACGTCGTCCGACGAAAATTTATTATAAAGTCAATGCTTTCAGTGATGATTGATTTATGTTTATGTTGTATGACTTTTTCTGCTAAATAAAGCTCAAAATAATGCATGACAGATTTTACACAAAAAAGTCTACTTTGAAAGAAAGATAGTGGTGAATTATCCGCTCATTTCATTCTCGGTACAAAACTTCTTGGTTAGAAATCTTTGTACAGTTACAGTCCTACTTTTTATTTTGAGAATTATTACTTTTTGTAGCTTAACAGGTATAGAGCTTTACACTACCTTTTTCATTTTTTTATCAACGATTCACAACAGCTACTGTAATATTAGTTTGGGTTCATCTCTTAGCTTGAAGGTGAGCTATTAACAAGCCGTTAAATGAGGGTACTAAATCTCAATGGTCGCATAATGATTCGTACACGAATGGCTCGTAAGCTGTTATAATTAACGACTATTCTTCAAATACATTTCAAATTAGTGAGCTTTGCTACATGTTTAGCGTCTTGGCTCTACTTGAAAAAATGGTCCCAGAAACGACCCTTAGCTCTTTTGTCACGTACCAAAAGCTTCATTATGTATCCTTTTACCACGCTGTTCACGGTTCACAACGGAGGAGAAAACTGCACGCAACAGTCGCTTGCTCACAACAGATCCTTACTATCACTGTAACACGCAAGTTCTTCACCGTTTTCTCGCTAGTTAGGCTAATCCACACTTCCGTTCCGAACGATCACAACTCCTTTTTGCACTGTCGCAGTCACCGATCACTTTAGCGAAAAGGTTGGTTTGCTGACACTTCTCAAACACCTCGGAGTTGAACGGCGTCTCACAAGCTTTCCCTCGGGACGGCGGCACACCTTATAATCGAAACGGTCAATCGCGAATTGATCGCTTTCCATCCGATTGTCCGAAATCTTATAGCATGACGCTCAACCCCACCTTACAAAACAGCCCGAAATATCCCTGGTGGTGGGTGGTGGTAGTGGACCTACCTACGATAATGTGTCCAAATTAATTGCGCCTGGGACTGTGGAACGTGTGCGTGTACTACGAAACTCCAGCTCCGGATGTGCATAACAAGCACGGGGACGGTGAACGCATTCGCGGGTGGGCAGCCCTCAGGTGCGGTGCTGGAATGTGTTGGGGCATACCACAAACACTTGGTGCAGGTGTCACCCCCGAAACATGCTTGCGAAAATGGACCCAACCAACCTCGGACGCCAAACCGGTGCTACCAAAGGGTCCAAAGGGAGGGCTTTAAGTTCGCGCTGATAATTGCTCTGCGTTATAGTTTTGCAATCGGCTGCCCGACCCGGATGGATGGGACAGGTTGCATCAATGCGTTGTTAGTTTAGGATGGGGCTACATCGAAGCAAGGCAGAAAGGGTGAGGATGGTGCAACGGTTAATTGGGCAGATAATCGATTACATTCGTTTTACACGATGATACACATTGTTCACCGACTGCACTTGACCCGTTTTCTGCTGTACGAGCTAACCACGCTCTTTTTTCTGCTCGACTTGCGTTGTTCAATGTCAGGAAGGTGGATTTTTTTAAATTTATGCAACCACCAATTTGTTTAACAAATTGAGAAATTTCTAATGGGCTGTGCCCTGTGTTTGTGTAGAGCAATCAACTTGATCTTACCATTGTTGGAATAAGGTCAGAGCGAGCAGAGGGCAACATTGTTGGGATTGTGTCGTAAATAAAGTAGGGTCAAACACGGTGGGATACTGCTAAAGGAATCACCACTAACCGCTTCTTCACCACTAACCTTCCTTGTGTGGGTTTGGAATTCGTCCTTGTCCTGCTAAACGAGTGCGGTAAAAAGTATCATTCGTTAAAGTTTTACGCTGACAGCACAACGCACATCGTTTCACGCATCGCGTTCAAATCAGACAATGTGGAAATAGGAACATTTGCAACTGACATTCGTAGTGACTTCCGAGCTGCTGCTTCTATTACACGCCGGTGCTCTAGTTGCCGAGCGTTTCAATGCTTTTCTTTATCTCACGTGCAATATGCATCAAGGGAACTTGGTTCGCACAACCTTGAAAACATTTTCTGTGTTTTTTCTTTTGCATCACTTGGCATGTCAATCTATACCGGCATACGCATACTTTATTGATCAAAGGATAGCATGGTTTCGCATCATGGCGAAGGAGAAAAAAGTAAGCATACAGTGCTCCAGCCATTTGTCACACCACGAGTCGTTCATTGTATTGTGGTTGGCTTACTTTACACAAGTTCAATTAATTGTATATATCTACAGGAGTATGGAATTTAATTCGGTTCACTGTATTAATGCACATTCGAATAGTCTGAATGTTTTCCGTAATAATAAAATTGTTGTGCCTATTAATAGTTGAGGGAACGAGGTTCCGAGAGGTTAATGAAAAGGTCATCATTCATGCGTCGGACTGTTTGATTGAGCCTGATAGTGAAGCAGTTACTAATTAGATTAACACATGCAATCTAGCTGATAGCAGAGGTATGTTTTTTTAATTAGCCACATTAACCCAACATTTGCCTTACATTTGCCATACAGTGTGTCAGTAATTTTTTTCACCAAATTTAAAAAAAAAAAAGGTTTATTGGGTGAATTTTACAGAGAAATGATTGGAAATAAACGTTGCCTGTTTGTAGAGTATTGTGTTTGTTTATCGTAATATTATTCTCGGGGTAGGTGCGACTTGAACTTAGTCGGATAATTGAAAAAAAAAATTACGGCAAAATAATAAATTAGGCATAAAACCATATTTTTAATTAGTTTTAATTAGTAATTTCGACAATAAAAGCTAACTTTTGAATAATTAATGCCAGTGTTGCTTAAAGAAAGTATTATTTTGAAATAATTAAATCAGAATTTTTAATATAAGAAATAATTGAAAAGTAATGAAACTGTTTCTTAGAACTAATTTCTAAATTTCCCTTAAATCAATCATACTTTCCCTTTACAAAGTTTCATTTTTGAAACAATGCTTCACTGTGTATGAATTTACTTTATAAACGAAATATTTATTGAACCGAATGCTTACATTGAGAATCGAAAACTCGTCAGTAATCCTTACAGTTATAAAGAAGACATTTTAAAATTTTATGTACCATTCCACTTTAATTATTGTTAACGACATTTTCCGAATTTAACCGATCATCGTTTTTGAACTAGAGGGTTTAAAGCGTAAAATAAAACAGGGCTATTTATTTTACTTCAAATAAGCTAGCAATAAGGTCATTGAGAACAATTGGTTATTTAGTTCAACAATTTTACAGAAAATCATTAAAAAATCTCACTGAAACGAACAACCAAAATGCAAACATTGATCAAGCAGAAAAATATTTATTTAGTGATATACAACAAAATTCAATTTTCAAGTGATTGTTTTAAAACCCTTACATCAGTGCACAACTGTTGTCACAATAAACGATAAACCGTAGTAACAATAAAAAACAATGAAAGCTTTAAAACTTTATATTATTATTATGACTATTATTATTATTATTAATATTATTATTATTATTATAAATTTTTACTGTCCACCAAATGGTTTAACAAATGTTGAAGTAAATATTCAAGAACATCAATATTTCTTGTTAAAAGTTTTATAATAAAATAAATATCATTCAACAGTTTGATTGTCTATCTTGTCTTAAACTCTTTGGTAAATAGTTTCCTTTTTATAGTCTTTGATGATGTTTTCATATAGTTCAGTTTTATTAGTTTTTAATTTGTTATACACTCTCCAACGAGAGCTATAAAAATTAAAAACAATTTTGATTTCTCAAACCGTCGTTTCTAATGCAAAACTTGTAATATAGCTCGTTATTTAAAGTATTGTTTTATTTATAGAATTAAAAGTAGTCAAACTATAAAAAAAATATTGGATCAATTCAAATGCTCTTCCTATAGAAATGACACAAAATACTAAAATTAAAATGATTTGAAGATTCGTCCCATATTGGATGTTGCCACAGTTGTAGTAGAATCCATCATTAACTTGCGAGAAATTAATTGCCACCAAATAGTTTAGCTTTCCACTCTCGTGTTTGGTGCAACAGTCGTAATTGGTTAACGTATACATACGTAAGTCTCTTACTAGCTGGTTTGTAGTGACTTACTGGTCTGCGCTAAACAACATGATCAGTGAACGGTCAGAGTGCAGGAACCTATCCGTAAACAAATTAAACTCCCTGATAAGCATGTTGTTATCTGAGAGCCAGGTAATTTGGAGGTAATTCTAAGGGCTCTTTAGCAACAACCTGTAATTTGTTTAATTGCTCAAATAGTGCTCTGTTACATAAAACGGGTGGACTACGAAACGTGCAGCTTCTTTACTGTTAGTATTTCAGTGAATAATATAAAATATTACAGCTCCAGTACGCAGGATTTAACAATTTTGCTACGGATGGATACACACAGTCACTGTAAGAGCCAAAGCACATTAGTGCTTTAGTTAGGCCTTGACCTTTTGGCGGGTTGTTGTGCCACCCAAAAAGAACAACATTTATGTGATTAGAAAAAAATGTCTAAAACCGAATTGTGTTAGAATCACAATATAATAACATGGTGGCATTAAAAAAAGGTTTAAACACATTTTCTTCTATGAGCAATGCATAATTTCACAAAAATATGATCGTTTTGTTCACGAACTATTTTGAATGTGTAAATCTCTTCAATTTGGGCTAAGCCAAGCCGGGTCAGGTGAAAAAGGATTGGTAAGCTAGGGAACCACAGAAAACCCCATCAGCTTTCCTTTCTAGTGCTCGTTTCGAGTGTCTGTTTTTGGGTTTCCGCTTGTTTTTCCGGCATGGCTTTCTTGGTAAGGTGATTTTTACATGCAAACCCCTATTTTCATTCTAACAATTATTGATCGTTTGGCCGGATCGATTGATCGATTTCGAGGAAAAACGTAAATTGTCACGTGTATCGACAACTATTTGTTTCTTGTTTGAATTTTTTTGTCAAGCCTTCAGTCGATTAAATTTTCTTACAGCCGTAACCAGGCAACCAGTAGATGGGCATTCCTTTCTCCAAGAGTGTTTGAATCTCATAGATATTTTTGCGAAACCTATCAGGCATACCAAAATGGCCGAATTTGGTTTATTGTATTTATTTGTTTATTTATTTGTTATTTTGATTTATTTATTGAATTGTTTTATTGTACCTATCCAAAGCAATGCAGATAGGCAGCCCAAAAAAAAACCCCGGGAAAATAAGCAAAAGGATTAAGCAGGACAAGCATAAAGTGCAGATTGTTAAGCTGCTTAAAAGCGATTCCAATGGGTTTAATTTGATGCCGGTGGTGTCAAAAAAAGAAACTATGATAATAATTACAAGCTATCAAAAAACAAATACATTCGAATACGTAGCAATTGTTCGCAAAAGGAAGGTCCAGGAAAAACAGGAAAATCAAATAATACGGTGCAATAAATTGTAACACGCACGAAGTGGTGCAATCTGGAAGCATCACCGCCGGAATGGCACGCAGCACAAACGCCGAGAGAATGTTCCACTTTTCCACGCCGGGCGGTAATTAAGCCATTAAAACATTCTTACAGCCTTACGCACCGACAAGTTTGAATTATTTCATCATCAATTATAAGCCTCACGACGAAAACAAACAAAAACTGCCGGCACAAAAAAAAACACACTGGAACAGCTGGAATCGAAACAGGAAGCGTATGAATGATATCCACCGTGCGTGTGTGTGTTTGATGATGTTGTAATCGACCGAGGGTTTGACCGGCCGCAAGCATTGCCCGGCGTATTGTGCGTGTGCAACGTGCGATTATGATGGCATAGGGTGGCGCAGGTGCGATATCTTTGGATATAGGCGAGCGGAATACATAAACAACGCCACGCCACAGGACAGACAGGTACACCGACGCTCTACCGTTCCCACTTTCACTGGCAACTGGAGACGTTCCATCGAGTGTCATCGAAAACGATTTAATTTGTAGTGATTAATTGCGAAACAATTATTGACGTGAGGGCGAGGTTGTCGATCAATATTGTTTCGGTGCAGCCTTTTGGGAAGAGAAACTTTCATTTCCAATGGAAGCTAGTTGAAAGATTGTTATAAAACACTCATTTTGAAGGCTGACTTGTGAGCTTTTTTAGAAACAATTTTAAGAATGCACTCAATCCGTCACCATTGTTCACAAAATACCTTCATCGGTCACAAAATACTATCGATCCAGTACCGCATGCCCGCTGCTGCTGTGCTCGCAATAAGTCGGGCACTCGGGCAACAGGTTTTATGTCACCGGTGCAGTTGCAATTGGCCCGGCGGTGCATACTTTGTCTCGGGTGAAATTTCCGCACCAGATCCATTCACAAGCCCAACCAAGCTGGCCAGATGCTGGAGCGGGTCGGTGCAAAAAAGGAACGGCCAAACGGTCCGACCGCTCTAACGCTCATTCATCCCAAGTACGGGAGCCACTCGGTGGACGGGGCGATATGACACAACCGTCGTGGCCGCAACAACCAGTCAAACCCGGCCAATCCCTTAACGGGGGTCCCGTCCGAGATGCATCTCGGATATGGTGGCCATGTTTTTTGATATTTTTTTTTGCAGTCTTCTTTTACCATCGATAGGCCGTTGACTGTGAGACGGATGGATGGGCCGCATCAAGCCGCACACAAAAAGGGCTGACTGGTGTGCTGGCCACCGGGCATGGTGGTGAAAGATTCGCCTAATTGGAGCGGTTATGACACGGTGCGCTCCCGTTTGGTTAGCAGGAGACGGCGAGTACGACGCGATACGAACGCTCGGAGTCGGATTTGCCCGGGTGCGATGCTGGAGATGGAACCGCTGGACAGCTTCCGCGTTGTAGTGACCGGCGTTCGAAAATGACTGTTGGCAGTTTGATATAAAATCACACAACTGCTACAGTTTCGACAGTAGATCAGTGGCACAGTTCGCAGTGTTTGGAGGGTGTTTAGAGCTTCTGCACGTACCCAGTTGTTTCGTCAAGCTGTCCAGAACGAGATGAAGTTTGCTAGGGTGAATATATTGAGCCAACGGTGAAGAAGCGTCCAGACGAGCTAACAAGAACCGTTCGTTTGCAGGTGTTTAGCGTTCTTTTCGTCCTTGCGATTGCAAGGGTGCACGGTGCCGCTCAGAAGGAGAGCGTGGATCATCAGAAGCGAGCGATCGGACATGGGTATGGGTTGGGGCTGGGACTGGGTCTGGGAGCTCCAGCACTGCTAGGATCGGCAGCACTGACAGCACCAGCAGCACTGCCAGCGCCAGTGATTGGACCTCATCTCGGTGCGTCCATCGGACCTATCGTTGGAGGACCTGGACCTATCCTTGGAGCACCGATTGGACCGTCTCTTGCTGGACCGATCGGACTACCGGCGGGCCCGTTGATCGGAGGCGCCTTTGCCCCGGCTGCTCTTCCCGCCCTTCCCACTCTACCAGCCCTTCCGGCTCTTCCCGCCCCTGGACCAGTGTTTGCGCCCGCTCCGCCAACCGTCGCCGTTGCCCCGACGGTAACGCGAAACATTTTGACCACAGTTCAGCAACCCGTCCCGGTACCTTACCCTCAGCCCGTGCCGGTCGATCGTCCCGTTCCGTATCCGGTGCACGTGTCCGTTCCGGTCGATCGTCCCGTCCCGGTTCCACATCCGGTGGCTGTCCCCGTTCACGTACCGCGCCCCGTGCCGGTACCAGTGCCACAGCCCTATCCCGTCACCGTTACCAGGTAAGCGCATTGCACCTACAAACCACTTCAAACGACCTGTATTTTATGCGGCTTTACACTCTCAAATTCTCGATTTCCATTCACAGAACCGTGCCCGTTCCGGTGCCCCAGCCCTACCCGGTACACCATGCCGTCCCAGTCCCGCAACCCGTCCCGGTACCACAGCCTGTGCCAGTTCCGCAGCCCATCCCCGTACCGCAGCCGGTTGCAGTGCCGCATCCGGTGGTCGTACCGGCCCCGGTTCCAACGCTTCCCATTGCACCGCTGCCGGCGTACGGTTACGGTGGTTTTCTTCCTCCGTACTACGGTAAGGTGTACGGTGGTGGCATAACGCTCCAGAAGGTGTACACCGGCCATCACGGACTGGGACTACTGGGGTTGAAAAAGTATCTCGGCTAGGGCGAGTGGTAGAATGATAGGATTAGTGGAGTCATCTGAGTGTCATACTGAGGCAAGCTCGTCGTCGTCGGGTTCAGACTGTTTTGTAACATTGCGTTACTGAGCTTAGAGTAGGAAAAGGAAGGAGGATGAAACAGATTGTGCAAAAGGATAGAATATATTTTGTTAAACGAATTAGTCTCACCAAATAAACGCTGTTTTAAGGTGTATGATGATCGACATTTTGTTAGACGCTGATCTTGAGTTTCTCATCGTGGAGATCTTGAAATAAATTTTATCGTGAAAAATTATTTTTTTTTAGAAATTGACTGAAAATTGGAATACGTAAGTAGAATATGATGCTTAAGAATTTTATATCTTAGCTGTAGAACCTAACCCAGAGCCAGTAAGGCTATTGAGGGCCACCTCAAGATCTGGTCAGCATATTGCGTTTAACGGTAGGTGTCTCACGAAATACGAAATGGGGTCATACGAAATAAGTAATGAAATTTGCAGCACATAAAATAAATGTTATCGAATTGCCGTTCAAATTGAACAACCGATTGGATAATTTAATCAATCAATCACAATCAATTCATAAATTGAAAGATAAACAGTACGTCAATATGAGGAGCTTGCAAGAGGCTAAACTAGGGCTAAAGCAACTGTGTTTAAGAAGAAGCAATTTATTTAAATATGAAATCAAAATGAATTCCAAAAATAAAATCATTCCCTAAAATGTTATGTCAAATGGAAAATGTATAACAACCATTTTTTAATAGTATACTAATTCCATTTTGGCGTTAACATGCCGAGATTTTAATTTACACAGTTTTTGTGCTATACAGATTCCGCACTACATGATTATTATGAGTTGATACTTTAACGGTTGTCTGGCTAAGGATAGCTTAATTGTTAGGGCTAAAAATGTACGATCTGATGACAGCGAAGAAGAAATGATTCTGTCTAAGATAAAAAGCATTTGCGTACTTTATTAAGAACGAGTGTGCTCCAATGCAGTTCTATGTTTGTTTGCGCAATATGTTTCAAAATTGGTATTTTGTAAATGAACTCATTTCTCTGCTGTTCTACCTCTATTAATCTAGACGTTTACCGCAGGTCGATGACGTATCTGCAAGCTTACAAGCTCCTTATATTGCGAACAGATTGTTTGATCAAATGGTCTTAAAATATAAAACACCTCACAGCCAGAAAAGCTCGAGTTCAATATACAGTCAGTGCAACGACATGAAGCTGTTGGCGTTCCTTCTGTTGACCACTATCAGCGCGTTATGCGTAATACAGAAAGTAGATGCTCAGAGGTGTACAACCTGCCAGGTAAACTGGAGAGTTTATAGTTATTTTTGTGGTATTTTTCCAGACAGTAAGACGTTTCATATCGTTATAGTGTTTCAATGTCCCCCCAATGAGATGTACGTGTGCTGCAAACCATGTTACAACCTGACGTGTAGGAACCCTAGCTTTTTCAAATGCATGAGCCCTATAAGTGTGAACCTGCCTGCATCTGCAGAAATGGCTACGTACGCGAAACTACCAATGGAAAATGTATTCCGCGAAAAGATTGCTTCAGTAAGAGTCAGAATGCTCTAGAATGGATTTGATTTCATCCTTAATGTCGTCAACAATCATCATGAAGTGATGCTTTCTATAGTATCGCAGACTTTCCCACAGTGAACTATAATAAATCAATAAAATATTACTAGCACCATTAAAGTAAACTAAAAGGGATTTATTGCCATAAATTAATATCCATCTCCGGAATGAATGACGAATGCTTCCAACATGTCTCGTGTACTGGCGTACCATACATACTCTGCCTTAAAAGATGCCCTAAAAGCACTTTATGAGCTTGTTTGTCAGGCCAAGTGAATCAATTGTATCGTCAAATATTGTATTGCCTTTTTTCTATTTCTAGACAGAATAAAATAATCTTCTATTCAACTGGTAATCCGCTCCATATGGTTCGATATAGTCCATGAATTCTCGAATCGTCCTGATCTGTTTGTTGATTTGGTTTTCGTTCAGTATTTTTGCACCTTTTATGTTTATCTATGTTTTCCTGTCAAGATATCGTTTATCTCGATTATTTTGTATGCTACATGCAATAATTTCACGAGGTTCCAGAAAAGTCCGTGTTTACTTAAAGTTCTGCCCAATGTCATCGTAATAAGTTCATGCTATTTAATTTGACACAATTTCACTTAAATAGTTATGATCTTGTACTGAAGTCCGCGTCCCCACCAAATCAATGTAACAATACAATTTATTAGTTAAAGTTGACATTGCAACAGTTGTTGCTGATGCTGATAAATTATTTTTGGTACGAGAGGAATATTATTTGTTGCCTCAAATATTATTGACTCAAATCTACAGCTTGTGGAAATATCCAACGGAAATGTTCCCTTCAAGATATGACGCAACCTTCTCAGCCATATCGAGAGCAGCCTAGTATTGTATAAACTCTAGGGCATCTTGAAATTACTAAAAACAATTAAAACTAGCCAGAAAAAAATACAATTAACTAGCTAAGAACTTTTTTTATTCAATGAAGTGTCGCGAATTGAATGCTTTGGTTGATCTTGACTTTTTAACGTCAACGCATCACATTTTACAGAACGTTTACGCTTCCGCCGTGCATAGATTAAAAAAATTAAACCCAAAAAATGATTAAATGATCAAATTAAGCATAAGTTCTCTACTTATTTAACAACTTACAAGTGCTCCCTATGCCCGCTGTAGAAGCGTTCAATACTAAAGATAAATTTCATAAAATCTAAATAAATGTCTATAAACTCGGCGAAAATATCCCTTAACGACGATCACGTATTGAAAGTAGGTTGTAATTGATGTAAGAACCTACTTGCTCAAAGTTTGCCAAAAAAATAAATTCCACCTCAAAACTTAGTTTAAATTTCACATCCATTCGTAGATGTACCATATTTACTAAATAAAAAAAAATAAATTTTGGCGTTAAAATTTATGTTTTCGATTTGATCTTGTTACTTACTTACAATGTAAACGACAGTCATGTTATACCTCACACTTCGCGGTATATGCACCTTGCGTATGTTGCAAAAAAATGGCAAATGTTGAAAATAATGCAAGGGGGTTTTATTAGAGAAATTTTGTATGCCCGGATAGCTTCAAAACGAAGGTTGTTTTTCCATGTGAAGTTATTGCTGCGGGACTTGTGGTAAAGTGTTATACAATAGCCATGTTTTTCATCGGTTGTTTGGTTATTCAAATAACCACGGCTCTGCCGCTACTGAAACAGAGGTGTTGTTTATTCAACTAACCACCGGTGAGGCGAACGAAGGTTGCTAGCATTCACCCTCTTTTCCGGATAGGAATAGGTTGCGTTCCAAGCTGGTTGTTTGCAACTGGTTCAAATTACAATGATTCGATCCCTCATTGAAGAAAAAAAAGGAGAAAGGTTGTTAAAAACGGCTCTCAGCCAACTTTCCCAACATGTTTAAAACTTTTCAAAAGATATGATTTATTAATGCAAGCGGCAAACGTATTAAAAAAACGTTCTCTAACAATTCACGACCTTAGTCGGAGAAGTTTGTTGTGTATTTGTAATCGATCCATAAGAGACAAATATTAATGCTTTCTTCGTAAAAAAAAATGTAAGCTCGTATCTGAAAAATTCTTCAGCAAGAAAACGAAAACGAAAATAAATCAAAGTCCATCACAATGGTTATTTTTTATCAATTTTTGTTTATTTTCAGCTAAACGAAGCACACACGCATAATGCTAGAGTTGGACGCTAGAGGCAACGGGTTTGACATCCCACACTTAACGACGGTGCAGGGTCGAGTAGACGGCACTGTGGTACAGTGGCGCATGGTAGGCTGCCAGCGGCGCGTGGTGCACAACCGGAGCATGGGCGACGTAGGTCTTGGCGATCGGAGCGTGATACGCCACGGCCGGAGCGGCCACCAGCGGGGCCGAGTGGGCAATCACGGGAGCAGGAGCAACGTACGAGTGCGCCACAACGGCCGGGGCATGATGGTATCCCAGCCCGAAGTGAATGCCACGCTTCGCCTTCATCGATTCCATGGGCTGATCGTCGGCGTAGACCGAAGCGACGAGAACAAGGACAGCGATAGCCTAGAACGAACAGATCCCAAGAAAGCAAGGAAACAGAAACAATCACTATCACTGCTTTTTAGCACGGGCCAAGCTCCCGTTCCAACATTCTGCACCCACTGGAACACACTGTATCGCACTGTACACTTATCCCGTGCAGTGTCGCCAACCACTCACCAAGAACTTCATTTTGAATTTGCAGTAGTGTGGTACAGCGGTTGTACGGAGCTGATGCTGATGCTTGATCGCTGGTGAACTTTGCGAGATTTATGATGCAGGCTAGGGTTACCGATCGGGCCTTATATACCACGCACGCACAAGATATCCAAACACGCCCCGAAAACAGTTGCACCATCGGAAGGTGCCCCGGATCAGTCGGTGACCGGGCCGATCCCCCGAAGTACGGTCTCGTACGCACCGACGCACCGAAAGGGACGACAGGTCACGAGACGGTAGACGGGCCCGGGGTCGTACTCGATTACTCAGCTCAGTTCGGCAACACCCGGCCAGGTGAGTGCTATACTACGCCCCACCAAAAGTCGCTTACAGGTTCGATCCGAAGTGCGTCGCGATAAATCGGAGGTACTGACAAACGCACATTGCACATTAGCGAAGGGTACGGTTTAGAAGTGTAACGGATGCAGGTGGGCACCAGTGGGCGCAGGGGTGAATGCAATCCCTGTCCGCAACGGTGCCGCTGCTTAATTAGGTTTGCGTCCCACGATGACGGTGACAGACGGGTTGGGGGAGCGCGTGCCACCGAAGCTGTGAAAACGTATCCTTCATCGCATGTGTCGCTTGGGTAACACCCGGTATCCCATCCCGGACCCCAGATCAACTGGATGATGGTAATGAGCGAAAGTTTGGTGAATGATAGAATTAAGTTCTTATCGCCATGGTGTAATCCTTATGCTCAGCCTTGGTTGGGTTGTCCGAAGCTCTATCGGAACGAGCAAATGAACGGGTGTATGCAGCATTATAGAGTATGATGAGGAAAAGTTGTGCCGTTTATCGCATTTTGATGACGGTCAAGAATGGAACGATCGAGCGCGCGAGGAAGGTGTTGGTGGAAAAGTTTAAACTATTTGTACCCACGAGCGAGACGATAGTTGAAGCATCGTTTCGAATTTCATTCGTTCAAATGCTGCAATCAATTTACATAGAAGAAGTAATACCATTTTTGAAGCTAGTATTGAACGTAGAAAACTATGTTTTTGCAAATACAGAACGGGATTATGTCGCAATTTGCCATGGCTTAGATAATATTACGTGTTACGAATTCTGATAGACAATCGCTGCAGTGGTTTTATAAAAACAAAATATCGAAGCTCTACATTTAAACCACACATTTTTATCTGTGCAGGAGCTCTTCAAGTTCAGCGTCGGTTAAACTGATATAAGAGAGTTCTATACTGCAATAATCAATTTCAAAAAAGTTTTAAGTTATACTTTAAGTGTTTCCTCCTATCTTCTTTTAAAGTATTTTAAGTAAACACTTAAAAGCATTGTAAAGATTGCAGAGATGAAAACATGTACTAATGGCATTATGTCTACCTCTATGGTACCCCTTTCTTTGATTATTGTTTGCTTCATATGGGTGATACAAAGATGCATCTAACTGATAAGGATGGAAAGGATAGAGCCCGTAAACTTTCTAGATTAAGATAATGCTCCTAAGGAAGAAGGACATGATGACTAATGTGTTGAATTCGTGCGATGGAAGGGTCCGATACGATTTCTTCTTTACAGATAAAATTTATTGTTGTTTAGACCATAATGAGTTGCATTACATTATTAGAGATCTTGGTACGACTGTTTGAGGAAAAAATAATTTTCATGATCCTATATCTGTGTATGTGACTGTTGTAATTGATTGTTCTTGAACTTCCACATATTACGGAAACAATAGATTCAAATTGATCAACAGAATATTTGAGAGATTAGCTCTGGGACACCTATCATGGTTAATTCCTAATAATATACCTGAATATTGTAATTGTACTATATTGTAGACGCCTAGTTGGTTAGGCTAAATGTTTGATTCGTTTGTTAAAGGAATTTAAGTTTTCAAATATAATATTTTTGTTGTTCCGCGGAAATGGCTAGGCCGTATTGCATGCAAATAAAATAAATATTATAAATATTTAATTTCATACATTCTCATTGACGGCTCTAGCCGAACGAAAACAAAGACTAAACATCCCTGAGCTTATGCCAACTGCCATGCAAAGCTTCCATATAGACACGATTCCTAATCATATCTCTCCTCAGGGATATTTAGAAATCAAGACCATTCGCTGTGCATTCTTATAATATACGTGTTTTACTACACGTAATGAGGTAACAGTTTCAAATTTTAACTCCAAAATTATTTGATTGAATGAACAGAAAGCTATTTGTGATAACATTGCAAGAAAAACTGGCAAATGGAAGGTAAAATTTAGTTGAGTTAAGAAAGGAGAAGATTCACAAAAGTCTGAACTTATGCTTGTAAAAAGAAATAAGGAATCTTACGAGCAAACAGTGGCGTTTGTAAATGGCCATGTTTTACCCCTTTTGATTGCCGTCCAAAACTGACCCACTCCAAGAATGCGTTTATCTTCTCCTTTACAGACGGATGCGTTTGTTTGATATTGACTCAGTTTTCCGCCGCAAACACCGATGATGCCGCGAATGGTGAGGACGAGTTTTTTTACGAGCCTGCTCATTCACCGAGCTCCAACCACTTTCCGGCATAAAATCACCTTTATGGTAGTTCGGTTGCCGCACGTGAGCTGCATTGCTGAAGGATCGTGCGAAAATTTCGAGCCCACGCTCTGCCGATAAGATGCGCTTATGGAGTCACCGTTGCACAACAGGGGGCGCATGAAACACGGTCACCAAACAAAAGCCTTTCCAACAAATTGATTGCGAGATTTTGCGTCTGGATAAGCGAACCGGGTAAAGTGCGTTTGTTTGTAGCCGAACAAAAGCAAAGGCTCGATCTCGTCAGCATTGGCCTCGCTGGAGATAGGGCAGGCTGGCTGACATTGACCTTAAACCGGGCTGTGTTGTGTTTGGTGGGTCGGTGGAGCAGAGACATCAATCAGCCCGTCCAACCCAGACGAAAGCGATCGTGGCGAACAAAACATGTTTTGCGGTACAGCAACAGGACGCTCTTTTTTTGGAGTGCTCCGAGCTACACCACACACACACACACACACACACCCTGGAGTGACATTTACATGATCTACAAAACGCACCAACCAGCTACTGTCGTCGGAAGGTTGTTGCCGCACAGACCGGCGGTGGACAGATCATGCGATGGCGATGCGCTTGCTGCACTGGTGCACAGCCTTCCCTAGGTTTTCTTTCCTCACTCAACTCGTTGATGGACATTCGATAAGTGATTGGGTGATCGATTCGGGTGATACGATCGCTGCTAATCACCGATCTGTGGTTGGAGTGGAACCGACGATCGTTTCGCAACGGTTAGCAGCGCGCAATTCAGAAGGCACAGAATGTCTGTAACAACGCATTACAACCAAAAAAGGACAAAAACCAAGTGATAATCATCGAAAAATGTTGGACGTGCAGCATGAGGTGGATAGGTGGACAGTGGACGTAAATCAAAAACATCATGAGTCACCGAAAACAAACCATCGTTGACTATCAATGTAAATAAAGTTCCCTTGCGCAGGGGTGTTTATGCGTCTACCAGAGCATTCACCGCTCTGTTACCGGTTGCGAGGGGCTGGGCACTTCCCTCAGCCACCCAGGTCGGGTGTGGGCGGAGGGTGTGCAAAGGGTTTCGGTATGATTTAAACGCTGCATCAAGCGCGACACTCGCGCTAACTGTATTTGGCGTACGGCGTACCGTACACCGCTGAGCGTAAACAGGTTCTTGGTGGCATGATACGCGCGTGTCAGCGTCTGGCACGCACATAAGTGCTCACAGGCTGACATCTGGGCCAGCAAGTGTTTGGATCTTGCGCAAGCGTCCGCCCAGTGTCACGTGTGCCTGTTTTGTCTGGGAAACTCCGGTGGAACTCCGCGCTACACACCGCCCGCTCGCCCGATCGGTGCTCAGCAGGCAGATCGTCGGTGCTAGAACATACCAGAAGCTACCCATCTGGCAGGGGTTGCTTTCGGACTAGAAGCGCCAGTGCTTGCGAAAGTATGTGCAACGGGAGGAGCAGTTAATGAAGTGCTAGAACAATTATAAAACGATTTGTCAAGTGTAATTCAATCAGCCTAATATGGAACCTCCTGCGCTCTCTCCTTGCGCAGGGCCGGGCCGGAGGATGTTGCCATATTGCTGAAACCGATGGTGGCGCTTGCCAAAACGGGCGGAGGCCTTTGAGACCTTTCGTAAGGACACCGGTTGGGAAAGGGTATGGCGAGGTTATTTGCGCCGATCGTGCAATCAGCGACTGCAGCAAAATCAACCTTCTGCGATATAGAAAAAAATACAGACACACACACAAACACACATGCTGAAAAGGAGCACTTCAGGCTAGTATGCGACCTTTCAGCGACATTTTCAACGCTGCAGCCTGTGTGAGAGAATGACGAAGCTGTTCGTGCACTCCGGGTATGTGCGCGCGATAGAAAGCTCGTTCAGAACCGGCCTGAGGCCGATGGGCGACCATCCGCCCCCTGAATGGCTCGTGGGTAACACTGCGACACGTGTTGAAACGGTGCGTGAGCTGTACCGTGTTGTACGCTGTAAAACCATAAACAATTAACCACCGTTGACCCTGTCGCGAAAGGTTTGTGCCTCCGGGAATGGGTGTTGTCATCGGCTCTAGTGCTCAGGACACATAATTGGTTCCAGTGTTGTTCGACCCAATGCATTAAGAGCAAAAACATTTTTTATTTTGATCTAAAACATTCTTATCAAGGGATTTTTTTTTAATTTAAGACACTTTTTAATGATAATGAATAAGAAGTAATAACTCTTCTTAAAAAATAATTATGTTGTTTTTATTGTTTTCTTTGCTGATCATTATATTCCTACTATAAAATATCGTTATTTACTCAGGATTAACTTTTCAGTTCTATCAGGAATTTTCAGGATGTAAATTATTCAGTATGTTATGTTTGTATTTGTCCTACGTCTGCTGCATGTATTTCATTTAATGCATTTCTTTTTATTCTGTAGAATCAGGGTATTGGTTTTCATTGCACTTTCGGTGCAATATTTTTGGCCCCATTTTTGCCAGCAAATCTCAATGATGTTTTGAAATATATTTACATACAATATTTAAATCAATACAAATACACATAACGACATAATTTACGTCTCACATATTTTTTCTTTATGCTCCTCATATTGTACTATTCAAGCGGTCAAAAATTGTGTACACTCATATAGCCTCTCAGATGAATGTATAAAACTCTACTTTTTGTTCTTCATCAGTTTGAAGGCTTCGTTGATTAATATGTAATCTAGAATGAAAGCACGTCCACTGTCATTATTTAGTACCGCATTCAGGTAAACCAAATGATGCATTCATTTTTTTATTATTATTGTCAATTTCAGTGTTGATTTAAGAAATTTCAAGAAGATTTTGCATACGGTTTGTTAATGAACTGTTCTATGTTTGTTATTCATTTATTTATTTGCATGCTTGTTTACAGTTCTCATGATTGAATCATATTATTATTAAGTAATTTGCGAAGATTGGTGTTAGGAATAAAACATAGCAAAAGAGTCGTATAAAGAAGTTTATAGGCCGTAGAACTGTTTGATAAAAAATAGTAAAAAAAATGGAGTGGCTCTGTGTTCTCATTAGTAGCGGCGTAGGCCTGTTTCATACGTTCAAGCACGACGTAGCATCAAATCCCATTCGTGCTCCTGCTGCACCCCTCCAGCGCAGGATTTACTATCCTGCTATAGGTACACTAAGTCACAGCCCCCCTCCCCCACCTTTTCCGTTCGCAGGATTAACAACCTTGCTATGGATGGATATATTCAGTAACATAAAGAACCAAAGCACATTTGTGTTCTGGTTAGGCCTTGACCCTACAGAGGTTGTTTTGCCACCCAAGAAGAAGAAGAACAAAAAAGTTTGGTTAAACTAGATAACGAAAACAAAAATCTATACACACTGTTTTACTCGACAGAAACGGCCAGGCCATAATAAACTAGTTATGAGGTGACCATCGTCACATTTTTGCTTTCATATATTCAATGAAAGACTCTAGAGATTAAGCAGTTCATTTCATCACCTCTTATGTTTTTTGATTTTTTATTTGCTTCAGCATATTCTACTATTTCAGTATCATAATCATTATCAATGTGCGAGGTGTAGTATACTTTGGTGCGAGCCATTATAAATAATTTAGATAGCTTCCAGAGAGCTTTAGAGATTTCAAGATTTAAAAATATTAAGGGTTAAAGTTCATTTGCGTAATTGAATCTTCAACATATTTATGCGAGCGATACAAAATTGTATGAGAACTTGATAACTATTTTCATGTTACAAATACACACTAAAACTAAAATGGGCCTCAAATCCTTGCGGATTTTGCTTTTTGGGCCCTCCTGACGCTTTAATCATTTTAAAAAGTTTAATTTATTTTTAAACTCAATTGAATGTTATGCACTCTTGTATATTGAAATTTATTATTATCAACTAATGAAGGAGTTTTTACATTCGAAAGTTTTTCCTAAAATCAAGATGATTAATTAATTTTTGATAGTTTTTCATTTTTCCAACATTAGATTTAGAGCAATGCGGCCTGGCCATCTCTACTAAATAAAAACAAATATTAGATTTAGGATCGTTCAACAAGAACAATCCTAAACATGTAGGTTGTCCAGGCAATAGCATGGCTTTATAATTTAGTATTTTAATAGATGCTTCCATATTTATTATTTTGTACCATTCTCCTAAAGGGTGGGAATCCCAATCGATTCTTTCCAATCACTGAGAAACTATCTTGTAATAGGAATTTCGTTAATAAAGCAAAGCAATCGTTCCCCACAACTAAAAGGCAACCAACAAACACTTAACGGTTTATGTTAAATAATTAATATGCGTTTGTTTTTTAATTATAATAAACCACGTAGAGTCATGTATTGATCCAAGCGTCTTTTATTGTAGTTTGACCAGATCAGCGCCTTAAATTATGCAATGTGAATTACTTGTTGTTAAATTTGTAACCTTCCGGTAAACCTCATACATGTGTTAGTATTTTACATGTTACCACTGGCATTTCATTAACACTTCGTGATTATCTTGCTTTCCTGTTGAAATTAAAACTGGTTTGGAAGAAATATGATATTTTTTTATGTATGAAATTGAATTAACGTGCAATAAGATAGAATTTTTCACATTTAGCTTATAATTAAATTTTACATCTTAACATATTTAACAAGGCCGTCTTAACCGCTGTTTAGCAATAAGATTAATAATCTGAACTCACAGCGCTTTCAAATAATTTTACTATTCACTTAGCTGTACAAACAAACTGGAGATGTGGAATATTGAATCAACAAAAACGTTCAAACAGCTGCTATTTAGCGTAGCGTTTCACAAAATATTTAGCAACAATTTATGTTGTTCATAAATCATGAATCAAAATCATCTACAAATGCAATACGAACGAAACAATTGCACAATTTCTGAATTGAAGATTTTTTTTCCATTGTTCAAACAGGATACTACTCTTCTTATCTTCAAGTTATTATAGCTTTATGTTGCAATTGCTTTCGATGATCATTGGCGTTTAACTTGACGAAGCACAAGGACAAGGATCAGGACGAATTTCTTCTTCTTCTTCTTCTTCTTCTTCTTCTTCTTCTTCTTCTTCTTCTTCTTCTTCTTCTTCTTCTTCTTCTTCTTCTTCTTCTTCT
>KB672218.1:0-17154 GCA_000349105.1 Anopheles epiroticus | reverse complement strand
AGTGCCCTGGTTTTATACACGTTAAACGATTCTGCGGGATATTGTTCTAATGTTTCCACTTTATCGATGATTTCTTCCAAGCTTACTTTTTTTCCAAATTCCTTGATTAGATTTCCGCGCACTGTATACCATGTACTTCCCACGATTCGTTTGAATCGTGTTGCGGCCGGACCCTTTAATTTAGATAATACAACCTGAACCAACGCTTCATTTGACTCTAGGCCTGAATGATTTTTAGCAAAAAGGTCGCACTGATATAGAAAATTGTCTAATTCCTCTGGTGCTCCCCTAAATTCTGGTATGCACAAAACAGCGTCCTTTATCGGAAATTCTACAGCCATTTTGTTTGGTATCAAAGAATTTTTCAATATTTGTTGAATCTCTACACTCTGATTTAAAAAATCTTCCTGTAATTGTTTCAAATGGTCCTGATATTTAATATTTCCTGATGTTATGTTAGCTGTTGAATTGAGGTCACTATAAACTTGGTTTAAATTTCCTGCGCTATGATACCCGTTATGAATCTTAACTTCCCGTCCTCGTAACATCAAAACTCTATCACACATTATTTGTCTATTTCACTTAAATTACTTTTTTTTTCTTCTTACTAACATTAAACAAAATAACTAAAAACGCGTTAACACAAAAAAAAAAAATTAGCAATTATACTGATAAACGCTACACACGATACACTGGGACGCTTAGAGGTCATTCACTTTACTAATGACGCACACATACTTACATGCACTACACAGGAACACTTACTTACCAACGCGTACTAATTACTAATGACCTAATAACACGAAATAATAAGCACTGAATATTAATTAACTACACACAAATATATAAATATATATTTTTTTTTTTTTTTTTTATCCACCAACCAGAAATGGTATTCCGACGCTTTTGGCGTTTTTACCGCTGTCACCACATGTATAACCGTTTTATTCTAACCTTTTTTTGCCTAACGCTACAATGTATTGATCCCGAAACCTTCCTCTACGACCGTCCTACATCTACTGCCCCGCTTCGGCCTCTTTATGTGGTCTCTCTATTCAAAAGTGCTCCCTCTCTTAGGCCCACGCACGATCGGCTTCATAAGGCGCGTCTACACGTATCAGTAGCGGCCGAGGTCGCTACACATTTAATATGAATAAACTGCGTATTAGTGTCAAATATTGTTGAACATCCAGCTCTCTATCAAAATACCAACCAGAAAGCTTTTTCTACCGAAAGATATTCAATACAACCTCTTCCCATTCCTGTTCTATCCTTGCAAAATCAATTACATGCAAACAAATTTCGTAAAATGAAAACATCATCCTTATCCATCAAACTAACAACATTATCAAATTATCCTTCCCAACAAGGTACTGTCATCATGTTATAGTCATCAGGCAGGGCTTCCTGTCACTTCATTTCCCATTTAAACCATAGTGTGCCGTTCGCTAGCCCTGTAAAACAAGACATTTCTGCCTTAACTGTAAGTCGTTCTAAAAGGTAGTAAAGTTTCCCATGGCACGTCTTGCGGAGCATGACGAGCGGATGATGAATGATGGAGTCCCTTCTAAGCGGAACGGGAAAGGAGTTGGTTGATGAGTGTGTCCGTGGCAATCATGTTGTTTGGTAGAAAGTGTCAGCTTTCAAACACGCAAAGTGAATTTAAATTTTGTCAAGAGCAGTTGTTAAAAGATATTTTACACTCAAGTGGATCACTTTCTCCAACAAATACATAATTCAATTGCTTTAAAACGGTGAGGTATGGCTGTTTCGCCTTTTCCAGCCTGCAAGAAGGCTACTCAATAATTTACAATTAATTGAACGACCGAGCTTAATGTGACAGACAGCATGGATTTGAGTTAAACCCGTTCTATTGGGTGATATTCTGCTGGGGGATAAATCTTTGAAATTAATTTCTTTATGGTTCAAAATGAAAGGCGGAATAATTTATTGCCTTCGATAGATCCGTTTCTAATTATTTGCAATTTATCACTTGGAAGTTAAGGAGGTGAAATTACATTGCTACTTAATCGACTCATTTAGTTTTGACTAATTAATAAAACTTGTTTAACAGCTTGACCTTTCCTCAAAATTTTACACTGTTCAGCCTAATTAATATAATTGTAATAAAGAAAAAAAGGTTCTTAGCTTGGGATTCTGCAACGGTCAATAATGCTCCTGGGCACAAAAAGAACGGCATAATCCAATATTTCGAATTTAATATTAAGTTGGTTGGTTGGTTTGTCCCTGTACTGGTATGAATGGTCATCGTTTAATGACTTTATGAAGAAAACATTCTCGTTGCTAAAGATTACTCACTGTCCAACAGTTTATTATGCTCATTGGGACAACGAAAGGATTGGCAAAGGGCCTTCTGGACGACCTCAACTCGTCGAGGACGAGTACTGCACACGCCGCAAGCATTTAAAGAGTATTTACCATCCTAATAAGGTCAACTGGGAAGCCACAGGCACAGGACTGGCTTGCTTAGCCCCATTACAATAAATACCGCAAATTTATGGATTCGAACGTGTGGCCGGTTACGGTTACGTGTGGGGGTGTAGTTTATTGTAGTGCTTGCTGCCGTAGAAAGCAAATAAACGGCGACGATCAACTAGTTTGAGCGTTTTACAGAAATGTAAGGATGATGGGTGCAGCACACTACCGCTGGACGATTCAACAGATAAAGGAAAGCATTTTAGCTTAGCATGTAGTAATAAATACTTACCAGAATTTATTTCAATTTCGGACTCTTAAGGAACCTCACAATGCAAACAAGAACAAAAATAAAGAAGATGTTGTAAAAAAAATCGTTCAAAAATTTCTAATTTAAATTTTATTATAAAAATATATCTTTATTTATACCATTATTAACCATAAATTTCCCATCGCATAATTGGTTGGTTTTTTTTGGAGACTTTTAGAACATTATACTAAGAAATAATTTAATTACACTATTGTAATGAAAGAGTTTAGTAAAACAATATGACAACTCATTTAAAATGAAATCCTTGTATCCTTTATATCCTGTTCTGAATTACTGTTCAAATCTGCTTTACTATTTTAGGACAAATTTCCAAAATATTCTTCCTTTACAGAGTAGTTGACAAGGAATAGATCTCGAAGGAAGTTCTATTTACATGGCTGAATGTATAATGGCAAATTTGCTGTAAATAAAAAAGAAGATGAAAATTTTATTAAACATTAATGAAGAGTCCCATACAAAAGTTCTAATTTCTATACATTGCACGTGTGTTTAGAATTTAAATGTGGAAAAAGGAAATTCAAGCACTTTTTTGCGACAATTTAACAATGATAAATTGTAGGAAAGCTTGAATAACCCCATTACAAATGTTAAACAAAAAATGCGTTTTTAGTTGTTGTCTTATTCAGTTCCAGGCATTCAAGTACAATGTGATAAACTATACATTTGGCAACGGCCACTAGATGCATCTTCAAACCGTTTACATTTCAGTGCCCATTACTAGTTTCAAGCTCCTTCACATCCTATTAAAAAAGGCATTCTAAAAAGTGGTGCAAAAGCCATAGAAAACCCCAGCAGAGTGTGGTAAAGTCTGTACACGACCCCGCAGTTGTGCAGCTAAATGGTTGAAAAGGAAAGCCCTCTTTGGTTGGTATGTGGATGTGAGAAACTCATTCAAAACCAGAGCAATATTTGATTTTGAGGCAATTTACTGAATATCGTTTAGTTTCCTCTTTTTTCTGGGGGGCAAATATTCTTTGATTGCGCTTCAATTGCAAGAGTGGAATCAGTTGAAATGTACGGAACATTGAGATGCAAGTTGAGATGCTTTAAGAGTTAAGAAAATGAATGATCTGAAGAGGTTTTGGTGTGTTTAAAACTATTCGAGAAATTTAAATTAAACATGAACATAAACTGAATGTAAGCAGAAATATATAAATTGTTTTATTCGTTACATAGCTTTCCGTTTAGAAGGTAAAAAACATTCTTTTAAATGCCCTTTTTTGCCAAAACCTAATTTTCTTGAAATATAGAAAAAATAACTATAGAGTATGAGTACTTAATATATTTTTTTATTTAATCGCTGCTTATTATAATTTTAGAAGCTATTCAGTTCATTTATCAAAAATGAGACAAAAACTACTTTCAGGCGATGCAGTACAGCAAGAAAAAGTAGTTGTAAGAAAAAGTAGTTAAAAATTGTAGAAAAAATATTTCCTTAAACATTATTTGTTGTATTGAAATGGAGAATTTTAACAAAAAAAGCAATATAAAAATGTACATAATCTTAAAACCGAAATTAAAACCATTGCAACCAAAATAAAATGAGCTCTAAAATGTCCAATTTTCACATGGAGACGAATAACCAAACTAAATGTGTGTTTTCACATCTAATCTCAATAATTTCAATAAACATGAAACACCTTAAAATGACTTAAACTTGCTAAGTAAAGCACTTAAAAACTGTGTACGTTCGGATGCCCTTGATTGTCGAAACCCCAGCCTATAAAATTAAACGACTGCCTACCGGTGGAAACCCGCAGTGAGAATGATAATTTAATTAAACGAGCCAAAGATATGAGCACATTATGAGTTTTAAAACATCTACACCGCTCCACGTCCTGCAGCGCCTAAAACGTCCAATCCTCTTGCCCATATCGCCCATAATCTGTTCCTAACCGCATCCGCCCCAATTCTGATTCCGATCGGTCTGGTCTGGTTCTGGTTTCGCGTTTCAAAATGCAATTCATCGCGCCGGCTCAGTGGCTTTGAGCGTTTCCACACACGCGCCCATGAACCATCCTAACCTGCTGACTGTTGGATGTGGAAATCCTGGCCTGGTTAATTTGTAACAAAACCGCGAACCATTTGTAACATTAAACGCGCTTTTCCAGTTTTCATGCCAGCCTGGAACATATGCCGGTGGGCGCCATGCCGTCTCTGTGAGCGGGAAAATGAGATTACACTTGTTTCGAGCGATTTCGAGGGCTTTACCGCTTATTCGGCATGTGTGGCCGGGTATGGTAGGGGTGGGGGTGGCTAGTCCACATTTGCTGCTCTTGAGCTCATTTGTTACATTTAACACATTTCTGCCCGTTCAACCTGATCCACATGGAAAACGGTTGATGTGTGATGATGGGCTCTTGCTCTGCCCTGCTCGTTTGACGCCGTGTGGTGTAGTGTTTATTTTTCTCTCTAGTTCTCTTGTGGTGATGGCAGTCTCTGGCCTAAAATAATACCGGGTGTGTCAATCAAAAGCAACCTCCGCGCCACCCTTAGTGTTGATTCAATTATCGGCATCGTATGGTGGTGGTGGGGGCGAGAGCAAGGGCCACGGTTTTTAGGGATTCGCAATCCTGCCTGGATTTATGCAGCTATCAAGCGGATTAGCCGTCATATTACACCTTCAATCAAGTCGGATGGAGATGAGTGAGCTTGAAACAATGTTAATGCTCTACTATGCTTGCAATAATTCAATCCATTAATTTTATAGCCGTCTGTGTTCTTTTACAAAGTATTCATCTTAAAAACAAATTTTTTATTCTGAAATTGGGTAAATATGACCGTTCTTAAATTAACTTAAGGGCACGAATGCCAGTATGGGGATACAAAGGAATTTTTTTTATAATTTTTGAACAATAGAATTCATAAATTATCTGAATTTATTTTAGTAACTGAAGTTTTTACAAACTACAACAGAAAAATGTACCTGTTACCGTGAGTAACAAAAAACAAAGGTACACAACTATTCGGCATTAGGACAACATTTTCACTTTTGCTTTCAAATGTACATATTGAGTTTTCAGATCAAATACGTAGTACATGTAGTGATCAGTTTCCTTGACTCTACACGTTTCTTGCGTTGCATGTTATCGGATTCCCGTCCCAACAATCTTATAGAATCTATTTATGTAGAATTTATATAGAATATACAGAACCTTACAAAGTCTAAGTTGTGCAAAGTTTTACAAGCTAGAATTCTGAAAAGCTTTGTTTTGTTCACAGATTGAAGATTAAGTGTTGCTGAAATACAGGGGATTTCAGTCGTTATCGTGACCGTACCATCGTTTACCGCAGCCCAAGAAGTAGTACCTGTCGCAGTTGTTTTCGTGATGCAGTCACGTTTATTGTACCGTTCGCACTTGAAATTGTAATCGTAGCAAGCAATATCGTACAGCCGCTATGGCGCTGCCAGGCAAGTACGGAAGTAGTGCGTATAAACGCGTGCGTATAAGTAGTGGGATATCCCTGGAATCCAAGGTGGTATGTATTTAACAGGTGAATTTTTATCGCTTTCGCCCGGCGACATCTTTGGAATTGTTATGTCAAAATCGCATACAGTTTTCAGCACCCTCACCAGCCCCTCGCTAAATTCTGTACCAGAGCTCCCAGAAGTGTTATGTCAGGTTGAGAAATGTCAATTTGCTCTGGACGACTTCACCTTCTAAATACAAACACCTTGCCTGGAATCCACTTTTTGAATTTCTATTCACCAATTATTACTGTTCTTTCAGCAATTATTGTCTCTCTTTGCGAAGCTTTCGTTTCATTTCAATAATTCTCTCAAGTAACACCATTTTTTTGCAATATTTCTTTTATCCTACTATTTTAGTTTCCTAGCAACCTTTCTGTTAAACATTTTGTGATTGCAATAAAAATTGATAACCTCGTTTTTTCATGATTACCGCGGTGATTCGTTGGTTGATTACACAAACTTTAAAAATATATATACAAACAAATTGACATTTATCTTTGATTGTGGGTATTGGAATGAATAAAAGGGGCAAGTTTATGCATAATTATGTAGTATTAAATTTTCCACCAAATAAACAATATGGACTGACCGTTTCTACGGTATAAAAGTAACTTTGAATTATTCACCAAATTTAATGAAAAAAGTTTCAATCTCCTTAATACTTCATTTTTCAGTTTTAGATTTTATACTCATTAATAAAAATGTGTACTACAGATCACCGATTCCCATACGTCTCAGCCAGACAGCACATATTCGAACCCATAAAACATCCCACCTCAGAGGAAAATCCGGTTTTCATCAGGAATCATCTGTGCCGTCCTAAATCAGAACCCGGCGGCGGCCCTGATACGAGCTCCGTGATTGTGCACTCGAAGGAAATGGTCCTGATTTTGTCTCACGTTTTAGTACCGTCAAAGGTCAAACACACACACACATACACACGCATCTTACACGCGTCTGTAGTAATTTCCGGCTTTCTTTTCCCTTCCCCGCCTTCTGTACTGTCTGCGTTTGATGTGAAAGGGTCTTATTGATTTTACCATTAAGCTCAAGCGCCAAGATCAGCACAGCGCAACTATGCGAAAGAAATACAAGGACGCAAACGGTCATAAAAGCACGTCCAAGGACGGATGGGATGCATGTGGCAGGTTCAAGGATGGGAGAAGGATTTGTAGCATTTGATTTAGCCCGCTTGTGAAACCGTATTCAATTGGATAGCAAAGCATTGGCAAAACTGAAGCATTGTATGTTACAAGGCATGATTGAAATCCTAAGCTGCTGGAAATAAATTAAAGATAAATATAAATTCAAAAACTTCTCACTATTTACCTACGATAAGAAAGAGATCTATACATTTCAAGTAGATATGACATGCGAGCCTGTATCGTTTGTCTCAATTCTCTTTTCCTTTTTCCAAAGGGAAGGAAGAAATAAAATATTGTCTATTGCTTTAAACAGTTCTCTATACATACTACATAAGTCTAGCAGATCAATGTGACGGAAGGATCCTAAATTGTATATCCCCGGAACCATGCCAAGCACAACGCGAGATTTCCCAATGCTTTCCAGTAAAACCAGCCTTCCGGACACGGCATTCCTACACCGATTTGCACAAAGCTCCAATATACACATCCAATGCAATATCTGCCACGTAGACCGATACAGACGCATAAAGTCTGATAAAACCAGATTTAGCAACGAACCGAAGCACACACATATAATTTTAGCTTTTTTTTTCTTCTCCTTTTACCAACACCCGGGCCCAACTCAATCTCATACTCAAGCAATCTGATTCAACCCGGCTTTTCCGTATTCCAACCCCGAACAGACAGCGAAGCTTCCCTGGGTATGTATCATTGAAGGCTAACCGTGGGTGAGATGAGCAACGCAAAAAAAAAAGAACGCAAGAAAATCCGCGTCACAAAAACCCGTGAACCAAAGCTCGAAGTCGCTGCTGAACTCTCGGCGGCGGAATCAGAGCACATTTTATGAGCATATCCGGGTACGTGTGTTTGTGATAGTGGATTGGATTTAGCGCAGCTGAGCACCGTGGAAGAGGGGGAAAAGAGGACGAGAAGGCGCCCCCTTGCCAATCCTCCCTACGCGCCCAACCCAGGATGATGATGATGATGATGATGATGAAAGGGCACAACATTAGAAAACGCTTGGAGTGGTATGTGTGAGCACCCTGTCGTCTACCATCAACGCCATAATCATTGTCTGTCGAATGATTACTACCACCGACACGCGGATAGCGGAATCATCAAAGTGGGGCACAATGATCGGTACGACGCTTCTATGCGGAATGGTTAGGATACATTTTTCTTTATCTTCCTGCCACAGTTCGTTATCACATTCCCGCTTACCCAAAAGGGAAAGGGAGTTCACCACGCTTTGCTGGGGGTGATTCTCCCCGTTTTGTTCGGGGTAAGGGTTGAACCGGAACTGGAACCGGATGAAAGGCGAGATGTTTGTTTGTGCTATCCATTTTCACTATGTGCTTCACTACTCGCCCACGTACATAGCCATACGTGCAGCGTGAGGAGCGCTTTCATCGAGAAAAGTCCTCCCGTTTGTACATAAGCCGTTCGAGATTTCGCTATGGATGCCTGATTTACCCCGCGCTGCGCAGGAACCAAACCGTGAAGCCATTTTATCGAGCTCGCGTCACGTTTCCCTCGGTGAATGTGTGTGTGTGTGTGTGGGAGTGTTTTTCCGGGTGCAGGAGCGTTGATTTTCCTACTTCCGCTCCTGGTGCTGGATGGAATTAGAAAATGGAATCTTTTGCTCTTGCTTGCTGGTTTCCGTGAAATACATACGCTTCGGATAAGGGAGGGAAAGAGGGAGGAAGCCCGAACGAAAGCCGGGTGGTATCCAACGCCCAGAATAGGCAAACCTTTTTTCCCGGAGTTTTTTTTTGTTCTTCTTTCGGTCCCTTTTTGGGACCGTAATTTCATTCGGAATCTGAATCAGTGATCCGGTAGAAATCCGTTAAATTTAGATAAATAGTGACAGCTTGATTGCGCACGCCATGTGGCAAAATGTTAGGCGGAGGGTGCAAAAAAAGTAGGAAAGTATTTCTCTTCACTTTGCACGGAATGTGGATTGTAATTGAAGGTGTAACTCAGGTTAGAATTTTTAGAGCGGATTTAGGTGAAGTGTGTGTTTATTTGAAGACTCGTTTTAAGTAGCTCGTTTCAGCGGTACATTGTTCATTAAATTGATTTCACAGATTCACGTCTAAGGAAAAAGAACTTTTTCTCTACAATAATCAAAAAGAGATCAATATATTTAAAAGTGGTGAAATAGATTAAAATCATTGTACTATATATCATTAAAAAGACAGAACAGAATTAAGTAGCGGTATGAAATTTAATTCAATGAAAATTAATATTATATTCCTGCACATGCGCTCTCGCGACACCCATCAAATATCCAATCAAAGCAAATCAAATAAATGCTGCTCTCTTCCAATCACGTGACAGATTTTCCCTAAGAATCGAGAAATTATGTGTATATAAAAGCTATAGTTGTGTGAGTGAATAGGAAACTCCTGGTCCTCCACTCCTGAAGCAAAACTCTTCTACAAAAGATTATTAATAATTTTCATAAAGTGTTTCAAGGAGCTGTTAACTTTGAAACACGTTTTCTATGCTACAACGAATTACCAAAATCAACGTCAAACTTTTGCTAGCAATAGCTTTACCTGATAAACTCGTTTCTCAAGCGCTGCTTCTACGCCATTTGATGCTGGCCGCAAAGTTTGCCCGTGACCAAAGGATTGCAAAGCGAAACAAAAATCCCACACCGTCATTGCATTAGAAAGATTTGTTTTTTGGGGGCCTGCGCTGCGCACCGAAATGGGGCCAAGCCGAGCCAGAGTAGAGTAAATATTAACTAAATTGTGCCAGCTGAGGTATACCGTGCCTTTTTGGTTTGGATCTTCTACTCCAACAGTGGCCTTATCAATTTCATCCATTTTCAAAGCACAAAGGAGGTTAGGTTTTTGGTACCAAGCAACCCGTGCTGAGGATTCTATCGCTTCCATCAAAGTAGGCGCATGATGCCTTTGTCGGTTGGACCACTTTATTGGGCATGAAATGTTCCGGTTGCGGTTCCGGTCCTGAGTCTAGAGAACGGAGAAGGGAATATTGACAGAGAAGGCCACACAGGGCTGTGGAGCGAGCAAGACGTCTTCATAAATGTGCAGCTGTGATATTGGAACGCTCAGCCTTCAAAGCCACCACCAAGAACCGTAAACCGGATAATGAACCGAGATGGAATCTCAAATCGGTCCAATATCGAATCATGGGTTTTATGGGGTTTGGCTATATCAATCGGCTGGTACGGAGTGCTCGCCGGCATCAGTAGCATATTCTTTTTACAGTGCGCTTCTGATTGTATCGATTTGTTTCCTTTTATGTGGAGTGTTTGCTTGGTTCACAGAAAGTTTGTTTCTTTTCTTTAGTTTGCTGTGTGATTTTCCATCCACTTCCATACAAGTTGAAATTTCAACGAAAGTTTGTCGTACAAAGATGCGGTAACAATCTTGTTCTTAAAATACAGGATTTTGTAGTTAAAATTCAATAATTTTCCCAAATTCTAGCGAAAGCCATAAAGTTTTCTACTAGCTTCGCACCAATTGTGTTCCCGACAGGTTTGCCTCACAGGGCGAGCTTGCATTAGCATAATGAGAAATTTATGGTTACGTTCACAGGCCGTAATCCCGACTATGATATCCGAGTGCAAACATTACGTCTCAGTGTTTATGGAATGAAACTTTGCAACCAAAAAAAAAGGGGTGACCCAATAGCCAAATCCTTGTACAAAGTTGCTGGGTGATGATGGGTTAAAGTGAGTGTTTATTTCACAGTGTGTGAATGTAAATAAAACAAAGATTTTAGAGTCGTTAGCTTACTGTACGGTGTGCAGTATGTGAAAGCATATATAGTGGCTTGTTTATGTTTTTGGGACTCTGTTATTAGGATATATTTTCGGTTAGTAAATCTGTAGTTCGCTGTATATAAAATGTAAATGCTCTTGTTCTCTTGTTTAGGAAAAACTATGATTTTAAATCCGTTAATTTATGTTTTTGAAATATATAACGTTTCAGTGTTAAAACTTAAAACATTAAATATTCTACTTCTACATGGTAGTAATAGAGTATTTAAGGTTTTAAGGGAGTTGAAAACTCCATGTAATAAGTGAGAAAATTAGAGGAGATAGAAACAAAAATTTAAAACCTAGTACAAAAAGAAACGCAGCGATATTTGATAGGAGCTATGAAGCCAAGGTCCTTCAAATAAAGCCAAGATACTTTCAAATAAAAAGAACTATCTAATAAACAATCGTTTTCTAAAGACGAATGAACTCGGAAAAAGCTCAATAGCTTAAGAACAAAAATAATCAATTGATCGTACTATTTTGTACTATTTTGGCAAGAAAAGCAGGGATGTCATCGACCGACACCTACTGAGAGGAAATGTCCACACCACAAAATGTACCCAAAGTTAATCAAAGATTGAGAAATTTCGTCATCCTTAAAATTTACACACAATGCATAGGGAAGATTGTGATAATTTATCAAATCGGAGTAAAAATATTTTGCACTCTTCAGATGTAACCGAGTGTCAAGAAGAATGAACAAGAGTGGGCACACTTTAAGCGTCTTGCTTTACTTTCCACTCCGGCTGTGCTGGTAAGCATAAAAGGCCACAAGACTGCATGGTTGAGCAAGAAGTGTGTGTCTGCCCGTGTGGGGTACATGAATCAAGTGATAAAATATTCAGGTCCGGGATGCTCTAGATTTACAGGAAAATGGAAACTCCTTTTCCGGTTCACCTGGGACTTAAATATTTAGCAAACCGAACCGAAAGAATGGAAGGAAATTTAGAATAACATGGTGCATGTATTCTTATAGAAGAGAGGTTAAGTTTAAATTGAGGTGGCGGTTTCGATGCTCTATCCATTGGTGAAGCTAAGGAAAGTGTTTTTAAATTTCGCTTTTTTTTCTATTGAAATGTGAGAAGTAAAAAAATGAAATATTTTTTTTATTCGGTAGTAATAGCCAGGCCGTATTACTTAAAATTTTTAATATTATATATATTATTTTAACTTTATTTTCATTCTAGAAAAAAGGCTTGAAAAATAGCTAACGATTTATTTAAATGATATAAAATGCAAGAGTATTTTAAAGATGGTTTTATCTATTACGATTGAACCACGATTGCTTGAAAACAGCGATTTCACCGAAACAGAACGAACCTTTACAGACTGTCCTTCACTGTAATGTTCTTGCAACCTCTTGGAAAGGTACTGGAGCAGGATCCTTGGGCAGCCAATTTCATACGAAAACAACAGAGTGTGTTCTAGTACAGTCTAGTACCATGTTTGCTAACTCCTCGGAGGGGTCTATCCGCATCAAAACAAACGTTTCGGATCGGTTTGAGTGGACTGTATGCTCTCAACGAAAAAACCGAGCCTATATTTTAATGCTTCCTATGCTTTTAGAGTTAAGGGATTCTTAGGAAGAGCGTTTTCAAGGAAAGATGTGGACTGAACTGAAAATAATTTTTTTGCAGCTTTTGCATAGCAGGATTTATATAGTTTGCACATACTATGTAATTTAGATAATGTAGGCTCAACTATAGGAGAAAACTCTAAAATATAGAATTTGAATCAGCAAGGTTTGTTGCATAAACAAAAACTTAGAAAATGATTGCATATTCTTCTAGGGAAATGCGTAAAAGACAACTTTCTTTAAGCGGCTCTGTTTTTCCCCAATCCTTGGAGTTCTTTCATATCCATGGTGTTCTGTATTACTGGTAATATTGCTTGCACAATCCGTAGTGCGCTAATCCAACAATCGTTTTATTTTCCTTTGTACCGTTTTATGTTGCTCTCTGGATTCAAATTTAATGCACCTCCAACCCCAACATTGGCCCTGGAGAGAACTGAATTCTTTCAACCTGTTTTAAAAATCATTACCAGATCGAACCCTGTTTCGAATTTAACGACAAAGCGTAAAACAATGCTAAACACGCAGTAATTGAGAAAAGATTTACAATCTCTCATCTCTGCTTGCCGCCACACTTGGCCACACCTTAAAGCGTTGAGAGGCTTAGCACCGAAATTAGTAGTTCGCGTTTAATTGATTGTCGTTGATATTTTACGACCCGCACCGTGCAGTGAAGGTGAAATTTCAGTACCAAAACCTCCTAGGCTGTGAAACCCAGTGTGTCTCGAAATCAAATGAATCTTTCCCCGTTTTGGCGTGTCCTCAGCTTTGCGACAGGGATTTTATTACCCTGCGTGCATTTTAAGTAGCAAGAGCGTGAACTAATTAAAGGAGATTGTAAATTTTACACTTTAATGTAAAACGCATTTCGAAACGAGTGATTTTTCGAAGCACTGTCTGTTGTAGGATTAGCATTAGGGAGCTTTCTTTTGTAATTGTTCGCTCTTTAAAAATCAAATGACGACAGTGAATGATTTGTTGCCGTGTGAACAGTGTGTCAAAATGTGTCAAAAGAAAACACCGTAAAAGATCGTAGAGTTTTAAGCCGGGCCGGGACTTGTGTTAAATGTTTGTTTTGGGACACTTTTTCACACCCCCCGAAACGTCAATCGAATGGAAATGTTTTGCGTATGTCAAACGGCGAGGCGTGTAAATCCCATCTGATGTGAATGTTAAATATTTACCCACCACACACAGGCACACACCCAACGAAAAGCCAAAGATTAGCTCTAGTAGTGACTTCCGGGCGCTAGAAAACAATGAGGAACAGACCACCATTTACCCAAGTCGGAGACTTACTCAGGGATATCAAATGTCTGAGGGGCACGATTTCTTCACGCGACACGCGTCAAACTTCTGATCTCATCGGGGACGGTGGTCGGCTCACGCAGTGTAAACGGATATGGACAGGAGTGTCGAGGCGATCGAGGGCAGTGCGTGAAAGTGCTGGCTGATAGAATCTTGACACTTGTTGGATGGTGGGGACACGGTATCCCATGTTGGATCTCTCTAGGATTTTGAGTGGATGTGGATGACATTTATGTCACATTTTGACAGTTATGTTTGGATGTATCTTGATGTTTGCTCAAAGTACTACAAAGACTAGAACCAATCCCATATGGAAGTATATTTTGAATTGTAGAGTAATTATGAATATTTTACTATATTTAGCAAAGTACCAGCAGAAGCATAGAGCGACATTACACCATTTACCTCTTTGCTAAAAATATATTTTTAATCTCTCTTCCTTATTATAAAGACTTTCCAAGCCGATGAGTGTATTGCTTCCTGATTCAATTATAATTATAACAGTTGCACTGTAATAATATTTCTATTTACCTACAACAGCACAGTATTGCCCTTATGGTTAACGCTCCCAACTTCACAGGAACAGGGGTGGAACATTAGTTCAAAAGACGTACAGGCATCAAGTTTTAGCCTAGGGCGAGGCCCTGTCAACTCGAGAGCAGTTGACGGCCAATGTGTGTCGCCACAGTGAGAGACGCGTACCGGCAATTCCCCTTGTGTAAACCCGCACACAGCAGGAGGTTTGCAGGATCTGTTTTGAGTTAAATTTCCGAGCCGGTTCTACCAGGTCACGGGGTGTGGCTGCCAGTTGCGCAACTATTCTATTAGAACAATGTTTCAACTCAATCACCCCTCTCGGTTTTGGAAACCTGGAAAAGCCGGAAAAGGAAGCGCTAAATGATTATCGACACAATGGCCAGTGCTCGACTGCACAGCAGGATGGCAATGAGGCTTTATTGCGGTAGGGCTTGTTAGGATCAGAGGCGCCTCTGGTCGGCGGTGAAGAGCCATACAGCAGGTGTCAAGTGGCGGACGGACAGTTTGCCGACAGCATGTGCTGTGATTGCTCAACCTGGGAAGATTAAAGTAGGAAGGTGCAAAGATTAAACATCTTTTGTGAAGGACAATTAATCAAACGGATCAGTTGATGTAAGGTACTGGCATAATTTGCATAATTTTACGTTCTCTACTTTGAAAAGGGATGCACATATTTTGCCATCTCTGGTCAATAATATAGAAAGATAGAAAGATTCGTTTGCACATCTCCTATGCCCATGCCTTTAATATTTATTTTGATCGATTTCTTCAACAATACTGATATAGCTAAGCTACAATCAATAACTCATTATGGTTTCCGTAATGTTATGAATAATTAAGGTCTTATTTCCTGCTGTCCTACTCATCCTTCTGGGATCCGATTTCATATTTGAATGACATTCGTCCGTACCATAAGAGAGTTCCAGCTCAATCACAAACTGTTCTTCTGATGAGGCGACAGAACAAATCTTTATCGATTGATTTGAGTTTGTTATTTATTGATGTTCTTCTTTGGACTATAGTCCAGCATATTCTTTCCGCTGTAAAGAGTGGTAAGTCAGAAAATTGAGTCATAAGCAAACCTCAAGCGACAAAAAAGGTTGACTAAGACTAAACTTTCGGTATATTGCTTCAAAATTGACTTCAGTGGAAGCTTTTCCTAAGGCTGATTTATTGTTTATTTTCTCCTAACGAATACCAAAAACACTTTTTTCTTGCGTCTTTCAATATAGAGTTTGACTTTTAGCAAATCCTGAATAGATAAATGTACCTGTTGGATGATACTTTTAACGTAGTACCCTTCCCAAACTTGTCCCAAAGGCCCATTGACACATATTTCGTGCCGTCTGCTTACCGTAGACCATCATATTCATCGTATGTTCTGCCAAACCTTACCAACGGACGCATTTTTGGTCGCGTTCGACACATTTTTTCCCCCAGTCGTACAATCCCCTCGAGGCATAGATTCGTCCAGATGATAACCATTAGCTGCTCGGGACTGTTGTTTAATCTACTTATTTTATTACCGTAAACGACCGTATTCGCCCCCATTTCCAGCAGCAGCGAGCATACGCTACATTTTTGTTCCGGGTTGGTGCTGTGGATAGTTAGTTAAGGGTGCGATTTTGCAAAGCGATTTTGTGCAATTTCAGGACAATTCTCTGACAACATGCTAGCCCGGAAGTGATCGCAGCACTCAAGCTGTTGAGCATATAATTATAGTTTTCCAGAGATGCACCCACAACACAGTGCAGTAAAGGAGACAATAACTGTGATTAAGTGAACACGAGAACGTGTATTTTACTTGGTGACGCAAGATTAAGCGTACATTGGTACGATGCAAACATTTGACCTTCTGTTGTCAACATATGGAGTTTTTTTTTGGAAATGAAGGATATGGGAGGGTGTCATTCGTGTCTAAAACTGTTTTTCAGTACGTGAAAATAAGACAGTCTAATTCTAATTAATCTACTGCTAGTTTAAAAAGAAGTTAAAGGCATTGTAGCTATCGCAAAAAGCAAATCCTGACCATTATGAAATTATTGTAATATGATAGTTGAATTAAAATTATGATGTCAATGTAGTGTCAAGCTAATACTCATATCTCTATTAAGCAAAGAATGAATTCTTACCCGTGCAGATGCTTCCTCACTGCATAGAGCCGTACTAAACAGAAACTGAAAGCCGAACTAGATGACGATATTACAGATTATTTCATTATAGGTGTCTGAAAACTATTATATTCAGTTTAAGAAATTAACAAAAGCATACCATCCAAATAGCAAACATATTATTTTAACGCATTTACGAATAAAACAGAGCAAGAAAACTAACTCTAAGATAATTTAAAATACAGTAGAACCTCACTAGTTGGGTCCTTTTTAGTTGGGTTACTCGATGGTTGGTACCTTAACAATTGGGTCGTATGCCAACCAACGAGGTTGCCTAATACAACTGCAGATTCTTTCTATCTGTTGCAATTAATACATTATTATTTTCCAAATTTTTTTCAAAATAATCCAAATCCAATTTATGGAAATTCAATCTGCTGAT
>KB672217.1:8238-21695 GCA_000349105.1 Anopheles epiroticus | reverse complement strand
CAGCTGCTTGATGGCCTTGACCTTGGCACGGTTAACGACGGTATAGGGTGTGCGCTATACTGTAGTTGTACCGAGAAACTGCGCATCTACGCGAACTGTACTCGCGGAATGCAGGAGACTTAGCCTTCATGTCATGTGCGACATGTGTCATGTCATGTGTCATGTGCGAGTAGCAAACTTGCTATCGACAAAGGTACGCTCCACGCACAGTGTCGCGTTCTAACCGGGTAGCTTCCCACCTTTCCCTTTCTCTGAGTAGTTTTCCACGACAGTCGGTGCAGCTCATGATCGACCACTCCGCGTGCGGTGTCATGTTCAACGAAACCGTTTGTTCTGCTGACCAACGCGTCTCAACATGATCGGTGTTCTTTACGGATGGAACGTCCGTTCTGCTGACCAACGGATATCAACATGATCGTGTCAGGTGGTACCTGCAACGTGACCAGCAGCACAACCAGGCTGTTACCAGCATGCTAGCAGAACTTCAAAAGAAATCTTAGTTTGTCTGTAGAGCAATAAACATCTTTTTTTTTTAACTTACTCGGGGTCTTCCGAATCATATTTAGCTTTTTTGTTTAATTGTGGATTATTTTAATAATGTTTTCCCTGAAACTGTTTATTTTGACTTTTGGTGAAAAGTATGCACTTATTTCTGTTTATGAATTCGTCATTGATTTTGTGTTCAACTATTTTGTACGGAATCTGTTTTTGAATGTAAATCGCTCAACCAACATTTCCATCCTCTCTATTATTTGTGATAAAATTGTAGTTCGTTAATTTGACCTCATTCATGCCCTGTTCATTAAGCCAGGTTTCTGTTATACACGCAACTATTACTTGTTGTGTGTTCATTTTTCGTTGTAGTTTTTCTTTGTTCTTTTTAAAACTCGTGATGTGATTTGCAATAGGATTATTTTTTCTCTCTCTGAGGAAGCCATTTTAAATATTTTTGTTACCTTTGCCCCTAATTAGATGCTGGCGTTAGTGTTGATTATTGCATGTTTTATGTTTCTCCCACCACCGGTTTGCTTTTTTCGGCCAGCCTTTTAATTTCTTAGTACCCCTTTCTGTTTCCATATGCTCATCATCCTCTGTCTCTATAGACAGAGACTTCATCCGTTACTTCTTGTTTGTTAGTTTTAGTGCTTTTGTGTTGTACCGGTTTCGTAAAACCATTTTCGTTTACTGCCACTAATCTATTTTGCACCGTACTCCTCTCCGTTCCCCTTTGAACCATATCAGCAATATACATTTTCCATCATTTGCGTCCTTGTTTTGTATAAGTTTTTTTTTGTGTTGCATACATGGCATTCCCAGATGCATGTTCAATTCGCAATATTTACACGTTTGTTGTTGCACATTGTATAGCACGTGTGCCTTTTCTCCCTTGATAGTCATGTACGATGGTATTTGTGTTTTTCTTATCATCGTAACCTTCCCGTTACCATCGTGTATTCCTGCAATGAGAGATTGTTCTTTCCATACACAGTTTTTGATAGTTTTGACTTGGGCTTCGTACTTTGCCGTTGTTTTCTTAATATCTGCGGTATTTATAGATCTGTACAGTTTTTGATTATAACTCTTGTTGAATTATCTTTCATTTGTATAAATATTGCATATTTGCTACCGTTCATCTCAATCGTGTGATTCCCATCATGTTTGTCTACTATTTTCATAGCATCTTCCGCGTTTTTTAATTGTACTGATGTCACTGGAGCAGTTGACATTAGTTGTACTTTTCTTTCATTACTTTCTCTATGCCTAGCTTCTCCATTACGAATTGTACAACATAGCCCGGGCTTGGCCGTTGCGGTACTTAATTGAACTCGATCCTAAACTTGGTGTCTGCCTTCGTCTTGCACTTTTTCACTATGTAACTGTCTTTTAAATTAAGCCGTGTTGTCCGTTTGACGTACTAACTTGGAATCAAGTCAATAAGTACATTACACGATAACCCCTGTGGGGTCAAGGCCTAACCAGAACACCATTGTGCTTTGGCTCTTTCTGTGACTGAGTGTCCCCATCCATATCAAGATAGTTTAATCTGCGTATGTGGGTTGTGATTTAGTGTACCCATAGCAGGATAGTCAATCCTGCGTATGGGGGGCGGCAGCGGTCGGAATTTATGAATGTAAACTCTTTAATATTTATAGATTCGAACCGACGACGGGCCTTTTGACAGGCTTACGCCGTTACCACTTGTAAAAAAACTAAATCCGAGTGAAGGAAAGAGAGGAAAAAATGTCTTAGGCACGCACTCCAGGTGCCTCAAAACATTAGTTTTTTATTTCCTCTCTATGAAACGTACTGCCTCGCTCGGCTTCTTTACCGTTTTCCCCCGCTCTAGTAATAATCGTTGGTTTTGATCAATTATGATGTTTTAAAAACATCGCCACAGTTGACAGTCCGTTGGAACCATACAACAGTATCCAACACCACTAGACCACCGAGCCGGCCCACATATCACACAGAAAATAATATTACATACACAAAAAAAAAGTGCATTACTGCTGAATACACGCAATACTTAAAATAATACTACATACAGTCCTACATATAGTCCATCACCACTGAAAGAAGACAAACACCCAGAAATAAAGCAGAACAATACAAAACCACAAACATCTAACAAACGCACAGGACGTAAGGAAACAGAGTCGATCGATTCGATAGGATCGCAAGACTCCGTATGTATAGAAGTAAGCGATAATCCACCACATACTGCCACGATTATTATTGCAGATTACGTTATACATAATTATCACATCGGGATTATCTTAGATGAGGATAATGTGTAACTAACACCAGTACCATTGGGTGCTAATAATGCAATGCAAACTAATAATGCAGTTACATAAAGGAGGAGGTTAATATATTCAAGTTGTTTCAAGCAAACTGTTGGGAACCCGTGTGTATAGGGCTAATATGCCACTCATAGGTGACATGCAATAGTCTCCTTTGTTGATGTGTGCATCGGGTTGCGGGAAGGCTCCCATGACAGGCTCGCTCTCTTCTCCCTTGTCCGTTGAGCAGGACGGTATCGTTCCGTATGCTCTAAGTTTTTATCCCTATTTTCACAATGTACTATGTCCTGTTTGTTTTAGAATAAAACGCATGAATACAAAACAAAAAAAAATAACAAAAATAAAAATAAAGTTTCAAAAATAACAAAGAAGAGATAAGAGAAATAATGGCCAAAGAAAACATTGCTGTAAACCAAACATATACCCATACACCAATTTAAAAGGTCAAATAATGAGCAAGTTAAAAACAAGCAGGTGAACATTAATATTGGGCGACTTCAATGCACATGGAGGGAATGGGGCAATACGTACTGTGATAATAAGGGGAAATCACTCCTGGAAGAGATAATCAAAGCAAATGTGATCATGATAAATATTAAAGAGTTTACATTCATAAATTCCGACCCCACGAAGAATAATTTCGCAATAGATTTGACGATCACTTCAGTACCAATAGCAGCAATGTAAACAAGGAGGTTGTCGGATGTATTGGTAATAGTTGGTAATAGTGCTCATAGGGTCATTTATATTACATTGGAAGAAATTGATTCACCACCTAACAAAAAAACAATTTATAATAAGGCCAACATAGATAAGGATGTAATAGCAATACCATATCGCCAGCATAACCAAAGATATCAATAAGAATATTGTTAAGAATAGTATCATATCCACTCGTACTCCCAAATCGTGGTGGAACGCGGAAGTGCAGAAAGCATCGGATGGCAAAAATCAAGCAAAAAAACGATACAATCAGAACAGATCGATCGAAAACCAAATCGAATATAAACACGCCACAGCAATATTCCGGCTTGAAAAAAAGAGGGGTATGGCAAAAAAATGGAAGAAAGATTAGAATACATTAACTCGCAAATTACTACGTAGGAAATGTGATACTAGGTAGGTACCATACAAGGTAAATCTCGTAAGCCACACATAATAGAAAACAACATGGCAGCAGCCAAAGAATTCTTAAACATTAATTTCAAATCATTTAGTAACAAAGAAAAATAATGGTTGTAATAGGCAAACCAGGGAGAGCAATAATTAAAGTGATTAACATAGCGGTACTAGAGTATCCAAAACAACATAGACAGATTCCTAACTTCTATCTCCTTCGGCTTCAGAAAACACTGTGTAACTACATCGGCAGTGGATTTGTTAGTAAAGACGATAATGGAAAACAATAGAAAAAACAAATGCACTGTGGTAGTATTTATTTATGTAAAATATACGTACAATAGTGTAGATGTTGACATAAAAAACATGATTAGAAATATGGTAGCTGCTGACAATATCAGGTGGATAACAAGCTTCTTAACGAACACAAGCATTGAAGTATCATCAAAAGGCCGGTTATAAAAGAGGAAGGTCACAGATGGGTTTTCCCAAGGAGATGTATTATCGCCTACTTTTTTTTAACATATATACAAGTATTTGCAAGTGCCGAGATGTCATTTCATATTAGGACAAAATAAATTATAAGAAAATAATTGAAATGAATTGAAATTATTGAAAAAAATAAGAAAATAAAAAAGCAATAGCCCACTCAATATTCACCATCGAAGCTCTCTCAGAAACACACAGAATTTCCCTCCATAAACTCACAGCACAAGAGAAATTTTAATTGAAAGCAGAAGTACATTTCAAAACGTTACCCGTCATTAATTCAATTATTTTAAAAACAACAAATTCAAAAAAAAACATATTAAAATCAACACCTCAATCCCAGGAAATAATAGTAACAAAAACAACTGCTTCAGCGAAACAATGAAAAAATTAAGTCTAGAAATCAACTGTCTCTCTGGAGCTCAAGTATATACTGATGGCATCAAAAGTGACGGCATGTGTGATATTGGAGTATATATTAGAATAGACTAAGAAAGGGAAATATATATCACTTAAACTTAACCATACCACATCGATATGCGCTACTGAACTATTTGCCATTGACACAGCCTTGCTATCCTCCATAAGAATGAGGTTAAAAAGATTCACTATATTCACCGATTGCCAAGCGTCGTGTATCATTCTTGAAGCAGCCAAAGAGGATTCATTTGGGGATGAGCTAATCTGTAGAATCCTTTACAACTGCGAAGTTACCGAATGCTCAATTCAATGGATTCCTAGCCATGTAGAAATTCCAGGCAACGAACTCGGCAGATAAGCTGGCCAATGAAGGCACTACACGAATATCAGTTTTAGATAACAAAATTAGGTTAGTGAAAGCTGTATCACTGTTTGACCCAAAAGCCAGAATCGAAACAAATAAGTGGTATAATAACCTCTGCATGGAAAAAGGTAAGAAGTTTGCTTAATACCCGAAGACGATTGACAAAAGGATGTGGCACTACAAACTCAAAATTCCCGCTAGAGACATGAAAATGATTAATAGACTTGTGGCAGGGCATGATTATGCCAACTACTGGCTCAACAAGATGAAAATTGAACAAAGTGGCGCGTGTGAAATATGTAATGAACCAGACGCAGGAGTACACAGAGTCTTTTATTGTAAAAAATATTAAGAACAGAGAAGGGACATCATAGAACTACAAGAAGACAATTTTATCAAAGTATGGGAAGGAAAGAAATGCGAAGCTCTAAAAAAAAGTTATAAAATTTATTAGGGAAAACAGAATACAGTTTTAAGAATAAGAAAAAGACACGGTCGTTTCAAAGGGGATGGGGTGAAACTTCAACGCATTCTAGGAGACGACTGAGAGATATAAACAATACCATAAAGCAATGGAACGTGAAAACTACAATAACAAATCTAGAAATGAATGTTAGAATAATTAGTGTACTTAAGAAAATTTAGGGTATTTGGCCTCAGTAGCCACCCCACATTGGAACAGGTTGGTGGTTCATACAGCCATTATGTGACTTTACATTGCGGACTAGTAACAGAGGGTCCAGGAAGCTGGACTCTGTCACCGAACCTCAAAATAACCTCGGAAAACAGAAGAACAAGAAGAAAGTGTATGATACACTTTCTTCTTCTTCTTCTTATTCATATATTATTATTGTTAATTTATTAATATTTATATAAAATAATACATATATTATTATAAATTAATCCTAGGTTTATGTAAATTCAGTCTGTTGATGCTAAAATCAACAATTATTCAGAAACCATCCAAAAATCAAATTATTTTTAGGTACAAAAGCGAACATAAAAATGCAATTTGCTTAATAAGGAATGGCTACTTGGATCGAGTTTGAATTCACCAAATGGGGCGCATTCAAAACCCAACTAGTGAGGTTTAACTGTAATTAAAATAGCCAATTACATTGTTATTTTGTACCATTCGAATAAAATAAATAATAAATGAGCTGATAACAGTGTTTCCAACCAAAATTAACATGTCTGGGTTGTATGTTTTCTGAAATTAGTCAAATTTGACATACAGGAATCAACTATCAAATAAATTAAATTATTAAATAAAAGCTTTCTCAGGCTATAGAAAAACCTGCTGGCCGCCAGCATCCGTGCAATGACGCCTAGCAAATGAATGAGAAGCAACCATAAAAAATCATTTTGTTTGTTGTTCATTAATAATCCACTTGGACACCAAAATCAAAAACAAAATCAAATATTTTAATACGAAAAGTTGCACGTAAAAGTAATGTTGGGTAAAACCGTAAGGTAAGTCTGTAGTGTGTATGTAAGTGTACTCTAAGTCCGGAACCGTCTGGAGCTGTTCGGATCCGCTAGTCGACAGCTGGAGCCTTCGTAAGTCAAGATCAAGAAACTCCGAAACTGCTCTCGAAGACTGCAAAGCGGTTGTAGCGCCCGATAAGAAAGTTGGTTGATAAAAGTATGGTTCACTTATCCGGCGCTACAAATGCTACTCTGAAACCGCTCACGGTCTCGCGCCGTACTCTGCCAATCCATTATCGCGGCCTTGATGGTAGACGCCTCAACGCCATCTTCCCACCTCAGCTTGGGTCTACCACGCCTCCTCTGTCCATGTCGACGGACTAAGGGACATGGGTGGGTTTGGTGCGCCACGCCAGTGATGCCACGGTAGTTGACTTTGTTTCTTACAGTTGGTCAGTCGGTAATTCCTATTTTTTAATTCTTTGCATTCAAATATGATACGCCTCCCCGTATTTTGCGTATCGCATGTTTGGCATCGTCCTCGGTTTATATCAATTTCTTTTTCCGAAGGAATTGTCTAAAACTCATTTTAAAATGTCTCGGTTTTCCCTTATCTTTGCATATTTCTTTCAACCAGACCTTCGTTTTACATATCATACTTTTTTTTTTAATTTTCCAAACACATATTTGTTTCTGATCTTATTATCTATCATTACGTCCGATAGTGTTCCTGCTTCTGCTAATCTGCTAATCTACTCCACGTGTGCCGGAATCCAACAAATTTCTACTTTTATATTTTCTTCTGGCTTTAGTATTTTGTATATGTTCTCTTCAATTTGTTCCTAGTAATTTGCTTTTTAAAAATTGTTTCAGCTAGCTAAACTACTTGTAATTAATTTTATTTCATTTATGTTTACTTTTTCTGCTAATTTCATTGCCATCTCTATTGCCGATACTTACATACTGGTGATGCTTGCCTCATGTTTTTTCAAAATATTTCATTGATAGTTAAATTTACAGCTTACAATATTTTATTTTAAGAGATACAGCGAGTTCACTCTTCAGGCGCTATACGAGATATGTTGCCAGAAGGCAGTTTGATGAGGTTTGAATTAGGATGGTTACAGGTCCTGGGCCACTTTGGCAATTCATCATGACTTACCCTAACTTTGTATTAATTAATTAATTATTTACATTTAAGCGGATTTCATTCAAAATATCGTCCTCAGAAGGGGGAACTAGGATAGTTCACTTTTCAATTTCAGTCGTTCTGTTATGATTGAGTGATAGCGTGGCGGTTTCATCATAAAATCATTTTGGTTGTTCCCGTTTGTACCAATCAGTTTGCTATCTGACGACGGGACAAAAGTATAATGTTTTACCATTTCTCTACGTGCTAAGTATTTGCATCTCTCGTTTCTACCAAATAAAAAAAGTAATTGCATCTTATTTCTAGAGGCGCTTCGGCGTTTATTGCACGTAGAGAGATCGGTGCATTTTTTGCATCTTGATAATCTTCCAAGTGCTGTATTTGGTATTATGCTCTTTCTATTTCTTGTTATTTTAGTTGTTAATTTGCTATCGACCTGCCTGCTATTTTTTGCCTTGTTCCGTTTTATCGACCTGCTATGCTTGAAACGGTGTTGAATTCAAAAAATAACCCACAAATAAAATACCCTTCATCTCGGGTTATTCACTTGTCATCTGATTTTACCGAAATACCACTGTGATCAAAATGACAGCGCATGCTTGACGTTAGCCGTTGTCAATAATATAAACAAAATAACACGACGGCAAAATACACAGGAAAATTATAAACCTACAATTCCATTTCTCTTCAATACCCGCAACCAAATAAGTTCTTTTGATTATGTATACATTGTTGAGTGGATTTTACAAGTATCTTACACAGAAGGATGAGTATTGTATACTGATACTGGGGCTAGACAATGCTGGAAAAACGGTATGTGTTGCATAGCTAATCTAGAAAAAGTGTTTCCGAGCTAAACTAAATTATCTTTTATTAAACTAGACTTACCTGGAAGCGGCAAAAACAAAATTTAGTAAAAACTACAGAGGAATGAATCCGAGTAAAATTACGACAACCGTGGGCTTAAACATAGGACAGATTGATATTGCTGGTATACGTATGAGCTTCTGGGATTTGGGTGGCCAGCAAGAGCTGCAATCGTTGTGGGACAAATACTATTCGGAATCGCATGCTGTTATCTACGTGGTCGACTCGAATGACCGTGTTCGAATGAATGAATCGAAGGAAGTGTTCGATCGAATGATAAGCAACGAGTATTTGTCCGGCATTCCGTTGTTAGTGCTGGCTAACAAGCAGGATCTGCCGGACTGTATGGGTGTGCGGGAAATCAAACCCGTCTTCCAGGAGGCTGGTCACCTTATCGGACGCCGAGACTGTCTTGTGATGCCAGTATCTGCATTAACCGGGTAAATATTACAAATGGTAGTCTTTCTACCGTACTATTTTACAATTGCCGTATGTACCGCTGTATTTATCATGCATTGTTGCATTCTGTTGCATTCTTTTAGGGAAGGTGTCGACGAGGGAATAAAATGGTTGGTCGAGTCCATCAAGCGCAATTCAGTTATTCGACCCCCAAAAAGCGAAGACACTTGATTAAAATGGGATGCACAGATGATTTCATTTCTCTCTTGTGTATTTTATTTGTGATATGATGGCGTGATGGTTTTTAAAGAAGGTGTCCATTAAACATCAATGGTATTGTTTTTACTAACAATGATGTAATATACAAGACATGCGGGTGTTATCCACTGAACTATGTATAAATCTTTATTGAACTTATCGTGGTAGTGTTATCAGCTTAACAAAATGGCATGAAAGCTAAATTTTTAAGTGCCAAATAAAAGTATTCACGCTCCTTTTTACTTCTTTACTACGGCTTACCTAGCTTTGATTTAGAGAAGCTTTGCGTGATAATTGGAGGTAAATGCTTGACTTTATTGTTTCATTCTATTTTGCATTTTTTTTTATAAACTAAATAATATGACCCGATTTAAGGGCTACGCAACAGAATTAATTAATTTAATCTAATATGTTATGCTATTGTATACTGTTCGAACTGATTTTAAATTAGTTCATGGCATTGAACGTGCAACCAGTAAGGGTAAAGTAAAGGAATTACCAGTAAAGGAATTAATCTCGAGCCCATACTATCTTCTTCTTATCGAGCGCTACAACCGCTTCGCGGTCTTGACCTGCTGCAACCAACTCCGAAACCGGTCTCGCGCAGTTGTCTACGAATCTGTTACCCCGGTCTTGATGGCGGACGCCTCTACGTCATCCTCCCACCTTAGCTTTTTTCCGGGTCTCAAATTTTGTCGTTGACTTTTCTTAGTCTTTTGCTACATGGATCAGAGTGACTGGCCCCGCGCCTCTGGAGAGTCTCGTGACGGATATGTTTATCGTCGAACTGCCCCCCGACGTTCAGGCATCCCAGTTTCCGGGAATGCTCATCCCTTTCGTCCTTAACCATCATCGTCCGCCCGGAAGGTTGGGGTTGGGCTGATGTTACCACCCTGCACGACGTGGACGTATCGGAATAGGAGTTGAATGGAATCTTCAGGAGGCTTCAGACACTATCCCGTTATAGGGCAATACTATTTCCATACTATCCCCTTCATTAATGCCGGACCCTTTTTCCTTTCCTGCTGCTGACCATGATCCTTAGGTTTTTTTTAATCGTGTGTCAATCCAGAAGGAATTGCAAAATCATGCATAAATGTTTTAAAATTCATCCTTATCTTTTTTTCCTTCGTCGTTGAGTGAGGATGTATTCTCCTACCCTTGTTTCGATTAAATCAAGAGTAATCAGAATTTTATTCTTCTTCTTGGGTGGCACATCAACCCAGTAGGGCCAAGGCCTAACCAGAGCAATAAAGTGCTTTGGCTCTTTTTATGACTGAGTGTACCAATCCATTTCATGATTGTTAACCCTGCTTATGCGGGGTTGTGATTAAGTGTACCCACAACAGGATAGTCAATCCTGCGTATGAGGAGCGGCAGCGGTACGATTCAGAGTTTTTTCCACTCTATTTTTTTACCAGACATGCTTATGTCATTTGGTTCTTGTCTTTTTTGTATCTCTTTCCATCTCCGTCACGTGTCGTATTTGTGTTTTCTGTATTATTTGCTCTTTTTGTAGTGTTTTTTGTGTTTTTACATATGATGTTTGAAGGTTGATATTGTTAGCAGAGTTATCACCAGTACAAAATACGCTTATGCGGGTCGAGTTCAGATCGCTGAGAGAGATTTATTCCACATGGTGTTTCATTTTATACTGCTAATCTTACTAATATATTCATGCCAGGTTCTATCACACTAGCCACTTCACCCGCCATATTTCCACAGATATCAGATGAAATCATGCGACAGTTGGAACCGGCAGTGGCAGGACGTGCTCAAAACAACGGTTGAACATTACAAGTGTATAAAAAGGAGCTGAAAATAGAGTAGCGAACAGCTTTTAAGTGAACTAAAAGAAAAAAAAATAAAAAGGGTGAAAAAACGAGCCAGTGGTAGTGTTGGATTTATGGCATTTGATGGCGCCTGCAACATATGCAAGATGCGCATCTTTACATTAGCAAAATGTCCTGCGAGAGTGACTCTGTCCCTTTAGCATGACCCTTTTACATGTACATAATATGAATTTATGTTTGCTACGCATCGCTAGAGGAGCACGGTACTGTTGAACCACTATAGAAATTAAAATAAACATAATTGAACTGAGATTATTAGTATTTGATTTGGAGCAGAAATTTGATTTCATATCCCTGATCAGCCCAGTTTAGTAATCTAACATTTGTCCCTGGCGGGTAGCTTTTGTTAGACACTATTAAACGTTCTCCGGCTTAATCAGCTCAAATTACTACTTTGGTTTCCTCCCACCTCTCCCCCGGCTTAGTCTGTTCGGCACGTCCAACGACTAGTCGCGTCCTTTCCCTACTCCTCCCAACGGCATTCCTGGTCGGCATTTGTCCACCGGTGTGTTCGTTACCCCTCTCCTCTCTGTCCACCAAAGTCAGGTGTGCATACCTTCCCTCTGCCACCCCCCACCAGGTAGAGTGAGGTAGTGTGGAAAGGGGGTCAGGCCCAGGAGGGGGGATCCCCCTCGAAAACTATTACAACATCTTAGAGTTCCAAAGTGCACCTAAAAGAAAAATGGGTAAGAAAAACAAGGTGATTGGAAGTGAAAGAACTTATCATAGTGGCGTACCACAGACAGGCAGATAAACTAAAAAAAGATCGAAAGTATGCCTCACAAAATGGGAGAAATACTGGTTAGCACATCAGAACACCCCACCCTGAATTTAACAAAGGGAATAATAAGATGTCCCGATATCGAATTCCTGTCAGAAGAAGAAATCCTAGAAGGGCTTAAGCTACAAAAGGTGTTCAAAGTTACAATTATGAAGAGGACGAAGTAGTGAACTCCCGCACGGCAATTCCAACGTTCACAGCTGGAAGAATCCCTCGGTCAATTGATTTTTGACTCTGTTGTGTCGTAGAAAGTTGGATTGTTGTTACACTTAAACAAGGAACTTAATTACAACACTTAAAACATAAAACAATACACACGGGCCGCGCGGGCCAACCGCACCGTGCGCCCCTGCCGAGAGCTCCTACTCGATCGGCTGCTAAGAAGACACTCGTGGGCGATGACACACACTAAGCGCATTCCACTTAGTGCGTGTACGATAGTGTGCGTAACACACTATCGTCCTCCTGGACATCAACCGGTGGCAACCCAGTTGACACGGTGAGTCCAGGGGTCGTCAACACGGCTGGCCACAACAGACTCTACTCTCTTAAGGTAGAATTATATATTCCTAGACCCATGCGGTGCATGAACTGCCTACATGAACTAGGTCATGTTAAAAATGGTGTCGCGGGCAAAAGTGCAACGAACCTGAACACCAAGACTTATGCGCGAACACAAAATGCGTATCATGTGGTGATCCTCATAATACACTCGACAAAAACTGTCCGGTTTTTTGCGACGAAATGGAGATAAACAAGATAAAACAGGGATAACATATGGGGAAGCAAAGCGCATACGGAAACGGCAATGTCCCGTTATACCAGAAAAAATATACTAACGAACAAACATATGCACAAAGAACTAAATCGCCGGCAATACCAACGAACGCAAACTCAACGATACAAGTAAGTGAAAACACGACACCCAACAAATCTAAGCCAAAAATACATCACCGAAAATATGACTACTCACACTGAAAATAACGAACTAACACTGAAAAAAGATATTCACTCAGAAATAGATAAAAACATCCCCACACCGATAACACCACAAACTCGTATGTTATATTAAAATAATGCAAGCAAATATACAAAGCTTTAAAAACAATAAAGAAGAAATAAGAGAATTAAAAAATAAGGAATGTTGCTTGCTTGCAGGAAACGTGCTTAACAACGTAACAATAAAAATGGCAAAAATTCCACACTATCACGTTGTTGAGAAAGTTTTAAAAGCCTGAAGTTATGCAATAGCAAGTTCGCAAGAAGCAATAGTTCAGAACGAGATGGCGCTGTGCTGGTTGTGCCCCTGCAAACTAGTGATGCGCGTTCCGAGATGAACCTGGTAGGTTCGTTCCGTTCTTTAAACGGAACGATCAGACCTAGGTACAAAATTGTGAACCTGGTAGGTTCAGCTTGAATCTCAAGAATCGGTAGGACCGGTAGGTTCGGTCGGCACTGTAGGTTTAATTTGCATGTATGGCCATTGGAATGGCCTAAAGTTATGCAACCAACAAACCAACCACAT
>KB672216.1:26898-38825 GCA_000349105.1 Anopheles epiroticus | reverse complement strand
ACGCGAAACACGATCGGGGTTCGGGTCCGCTTCGGGTTCGGATGCGCTCGGGGCTTGAGCAAGAATCGCCTGCTCAGGCTCTTGCTCAAGCTCTTGCTCAAGCTGTTTGTGAGTGCCCTTGCCAGCAGGGGCAAACTGACCTAAAACCGAAGTAACCACGAACACGAGCCGAATCATGATCCATGAGAGAGTAGATCGGATACGCCGATCAATAGCTAGGAAAGGTCGGACGCGCCGATCAGGTAGGAAGGTTAGCTAAGGATCGGACGCGCCGATAAATGATTAGATTAATAATACGCGCCAGTGAGGACACATCACACCCGCTAATCGGTGATAAGTTAATAAAGAACACATATAAAACAAGTCCATCCGGTCTAGGTTAGCTATATATATATTGGAGCTTAATGGTCTATTTTTTCTTCTATTTACATGTTTTTGAACTTATTAATAACGTTCATTATAGCTATTCGTGCATGCAGTTGATATTCATTAGGAATTTCCTTCAAAGGTTCAATTATGCTCATAGCAAAGTAATATTCACTGTCCTGGTTCATTTTTTCAACTTTGCTTTTTTCCAAGTTTAACAGGTCTGTTGCAATTGCAACAATATCTCCTTTTTTAGATGCCCCTGGTTTGCTTTGTCCAGCTTTCTGCAACGATTGAGCAGGGTTGGCATTGGTTAAGGAATTATTTGAAACATCCTGGTAGACATAAGTATCCTCATTGCTGGATTCTTCGAGATATTCTATAACAGATATTGAAAAATGATGATTATTAAAAGCGAAAAAAATACTTGTTCTTTATTCAAAAATGAATTTAATAATTACCTTCTTCTTTCTCCATTACTGGCATATTTCTTACCATTGGACGAGAAGCAAAAACGTCGCAGAGAAAATTCATCTGCATAAAATGTTTCCACTGTCTATGGTTGTTTGCTGCTGACCCAGTAGGTTGCTTTTGCTTGTTTAGCTCCCTCCGGTATTGGCTTCGTAACATATGCCATTGTTTTTTCAATTTGTCCACTGAAAAGAGAGAAAGAAAGTGAGAATGAGATATAAATAGAAATAAATATAGAGACAATGAAATGAATATTGACGTACTTAAACATATATTTTTTATTTCAGATATCTTTCAACTGGTCTGTCTTTTAGAGCAATTGCGTCATCATTTCGAATTTCACATCAAACGATTGCTTCTATAGTCTACGAAACGTGTGAAGCAATTTGGAAGGCGTTACAACCAATACATTTACCTGTGCCAACAACCGAATCTTTGTTGGAATTGGTCCAAGAATTTGAAATGAAGTGGAATTTCCCTAACTGCATTGGGGCCATTGATGGAAAACATGTCAGAATCAAGTGTCCATCAAACTCCGGATAAACTTATTTCAACTACAAGAATTTTTTTTCTATTCATCTTCAAGCTATTTCTGATGCTAAATGTAAATTTATAACAGTGGATATTGGAGATTATGGACGACGGTGCGACAGTGGTATATTTGCTAGCTCTGCTACATTTAGGCACCTTGAAAATAACACGTTTAATGTACCCGTTCCTCGACCCTTGCCAGGAACAGATCACAATATGCCTTATGTATTAATTGGTGATCAAGGATACCCTTTGAAACGTTATTTAATACGACCATATGGAAGTGGTTTGGACGAAGAGAAAGAATTATTTAATACTGCTCTAAGCAAAGCTCGAAGAACCGCTTTGCTTTTGGTATTTTAGCGACAAAATGGAGATGTCTATACAATTTGGTACAAGTGTCACCAGATAATGTAAATTTTATTATAAAAGTTATGTGTGTTCTGCATAATATTTGCATTGATAGAAGAACAAATTCTGACACCGTACAATTTAGTGACATTCCAGCATGGTCAACTGCTAATAGTGATTCAAGGGTAAATAATCGAAGTAGCCAACTTGCATACGGCATAAGAGATGATTTTAAAAATTTTATGGTTTCTGGTGAGACAACTTTTTTGAACTTATAAAATTGTTATGCGATGAGTGTTCATAGAACTGATCTATGTCATTTCGAATATAAAATAAAGCACCATTGAAAGGTAATCCAAAAGAAAACTACAAAAAACACGTATGATGTAACTATTTTGTAAATATTTTTGTCTTCATGCAAGGAAAAAACAAACACATAACAAAAATGATACGATAACATTGTGCATAGGGACGTAAGAAGCTGCGAAGCTCCAAGTTACCACGAAACTACTATTTACAAATTGGTTAGGAAAGCGGATTTTTATGCTATGGTAAAACTTACCTGGAACATCCATCATCGCCTCAATTTCATTCCAAGCTCTATTCTCCTCTTTCCGATTGTGATATTCTTTCAATTTGGTGTTCCAAAGTACTGGCCTTTGTTCCACCAAATCTATGAACATCTCGTTGTTCATTATGTTTTTATTATGTCCTAAAACAGATATAAAATCATTTATTATACTTTACATTCATTCTTCAATTAAGTTTGAGAATGAGAAATGAGCTAACTCACCTTTGTGGGTAAAACCTCTTTAAAAACTATTCTTAATTTTTTCGACACACACCAAATAACAACTGTTTCGAGGTGATTCAATATGCGATGCCGAGGTGATCCAATTCAATACCAAGATGCTTAGATATGTTGCGGCAACAATTTAACATGAAACAAATCGATTTGTTTCTCATGCAACAAAACTGTTCCCGCAACACAGAAATGACAGTTCGTTCATACAATTTGGCAACAAATGTTGCCGCAACATTTTCATAGACCCGCGCCTAAGAGGTAAACATATGTTTTCGAGTGTGAGACGCTTTTCAGTTTGAGTCTGTGGAAGCGGAGTGAAGGGGGAGGGTTGTGAAACGGGTATGTAAGCTTTGAACAGAGTGTTCGTTGGTATTCAGAACGCTGAGGAAGGTAGAAACAACGAGAAAAGCTTCAAATTCTCTCTCCATTGCCGCTTGGGAAGTGAGCGATGAAGTGCACCTTCGCTTCCATACAAACTTCAGCTTCGATTGTTGCCTGGGGAAGCCTTAATCAGATCCTATAGCATGATCGGAGAGAGAACCCACGCCGGAAACTCTCTCGCACGCGCTCGCGCAGTTGACAAGCGATAAGAACGCACTTATCGCTCCAGAAACGCATTCGAAAGCAGGGTTTTTCGCAACGATAATACGCGGATTATTCGAACATCGTTATTTTCGATAACCAACCCCTTTTGACTGGAACATCGGTATCCTTCCCATGTACAAGAAAGCAGATTAGTTGGGTTTGGAAGATGACAGAACATTAGAATAACCCTTTCGATCTCTTCATTAATTCTAAGACTTGAACTACCAAGTGTTTTTATAAAAATGAATGGAATGTAGATAGCTAAGCGCTTTAAAATGGTTATTTGTTCTTTTATGCTTAAGGAGTTTGCAGGTTGACAAAAAAACTAATGAATTACATTTGTTTAAATGTTCCAAACCGCTCAGGATTGCTGGCCCAATTCGCGAGGAGGGACAGAGGAGGCGTGTTAAACCCAAGCTGTGGACGGAAGATCACATAAAGGCTTCCGCCATCAAGGTGGGGATAATGGATTGACAGACAAAGGCGCCGGAACGTAAGCGGCTCCGTAGTTTGTTGCAGCAGGTCAAGACCGCAAAGTTCGTCGTCCGACGAAATCAATTCCATCGCATCAACGCCATCTGTCAAACTAAAATAAATTAAATTAAGCTTTAATTTCATGTTTGTATCGAAATGTGTATTGAATAATATGTATTGGTTGTCAAAAACTGCAATAAAGTACAAACATGTATAAAGTTATGACGAAAACAAAAAAAATCATCTAAATATTGCAGTCAAATCGCAAGAGCAGTGACTGTCAAATGGAAATTATGGCTACCAATTTTTGTGGGACACCGGCCCTGTTTTCCATTCACTGCTTCGAACTGCTCGAATGTTTGACATAAACAGGCTGGAATTTTGTGATTTTCTAACTTAGGTCATCATAGACCCCAATATCTTTTTTTTTGTATATTTATGCTCCTCTTGGCGTCAACAATTATTTTTTTATGAGAATCTTATAAAAAATATGATAAAACACATAAACTAGAATAAAGATTAAGAAACCGGCAACACTAGAAATAAATTTTATGCCGTGGAAGTGAGGTTTCTCGTTTTAAGTTTGTTTTTTTGCGAGTCTGGTGAATTTTCTGGTTGTTGCCGTCTTCTGCTTTAGGGGTCTATGATGACCTTAGCTAAGAAATCTGTAAATTTTAGCTTTCTGCTATCAAATATTCTAGCAGTTGAAAGCAGTGAATGGAAAACATATACGGTCGCCCAGAAGAGTTAACATTCAAAATTTCTATTTGACAGTTTGGTGTAACATAAGGTCGTAGATTGAGGGATAGAGAAAGAAAATCATGTTTTATTTTCCATAATTACGGTGTACGCCGTATTGTCATGTGAGATGATTTAATTTACTAAGAATAACCTCTTTACAAATTGTCTTACTTCGGTTAAATTCTCTTACTATGTTAAAAGTTTGAAAGTTTATCTGAGGAATTGGTAAAGGGTAATTGTACCAGTTTTCTGCACGGTACCTTTTTTTGGAAGGTGATCAATTAAACCGTTTTTATGTAAGAATTCGAAATGAAATGATCATTTAAACTATTTTTAAATTTAGATGTCAATACGGCAGTTTTTGTTAAGATGGCAGTTTAAAATTGAGATGTCAGTCAATAGTTCGATTGTTTTTTGATTATAGAGCACGGAAAAGTTCGACGTTAAATTATTTTGATAGAAAATGTAGTTCAAAAATTTATTATTTCACTTGGGATTTAAGAAATCTCGAAGAACTGTTACTTTCTTACTTACCCGCTGTGCAGAGATTCCCGATTTTCCTGACTTCCCGGGCCCAGATCGTATGGAATTTAAAACCCTGCGACCGGACTTAAATCGTATGGATTCTAAACTAAAACGTCAGCAAAAGCGGTTTTTCGAAGCACTCATTTTTGCTACACATGTGTGCGTTGACGATACCGTATGCCCCTCCCCCTATTTATATGAATACGCGCGTGTAACGGCCGTGTAAAAACGCCGGATTCACTCACACCACCGTAGTTCTTGAGTGCCACAGACCGCCCGCAGCGCAAAGCGGTCTTTGCCACTCAAAAAACTATGGTGGTGTGCGAGAATCTGGCGTTTCTGCACGGCCATTATACGTGCGTATTCATTTACAAAGGTGGAGGGGCATACGGTATCGTCGACGCACATATGAGTGGCAAACATGAGTGCTGCGAAAGACCGCTTTTGCTGACATTTGAGTTTAAAATCAGGATCTCAGGAAAACCGGGGATCTCTGCACAGCGGGCGCTTTGCGCAGCGGGGTGTAGAAACACCATATTCTCGCACACCACCATAGTTTTTGAGTGCCAAAGACCGCTTTGCGCAGCGGGTACTTATCGGGCGTAACAACCGCTTCGCGGTCTTCGGCTGCTGCAGCAAACTCCGAAACCGCTCCCGGTCTTGCGCCGTCGTCTGCCAATCCGTTATCCCGGCCTTGATGGCGGACGCCTCAACGCCATCTTCCCACCTCAGCTTGGTCCTACCACGCCACCTCTGTCCATGTGGGCGGCCTAAGAGGACTTTACGGGCTGGGTCGTCCGGGTCCATGCGTATAACATGGCCAGCCCACCGGAGCCGGGCGAGCCTAATCCGCTGCACAACGGAGAGGTCGTTAAACAGCTGGTACAGCTCTTCGTTGTATCGGCTCCTCCATTGTCCCTCCTCACGTACGGGGCCAACAATCCTCCTGAGCATCTTCCTCTCGAACTGCCTGCTGCCGAAAATAGGTTTATGGTAAATGTACATTTTTTTTTCTGTAGTGACGGCCAGGCCGTATTGTGTGACTAAGTGTACCCGTCCATATCCAGATTTTAAATCCTGCGTATGGGGGGTTGTGATTAAGTGTACCCATAGCAGAATAGTCAATCCTGCGTATGGGGGGCGGCAGTGGTCCGAATGAGATTCGAACCGGCGACGGGCCTTTTGACAGCCCTACGCCGTTACCACTGGACCACAGAGCCGGCCCTAAATGTACATTTTTGACAGCTCGACAAAATGGGCTACTGCCGAAAATAGAAACGATAACAAGCTTGCATTTAAGCAATACGGCCTTGCCGTTACTACTGAAAAAAAAATTAAAATAGTTTGCAATTTGGTTATTTTTTCTCACATAAAGTGCATAAAACAATGAAATACGTTTTTCGTTAAATGCTGCGACACTTACTCTTTCATTTAAAGCATGATTTATTCACAACAACGCTGTAAAACCTATCAACAATGTTATATGGCGAAAAGATTGCAGCAGTGTTCAACTTTCCAATTTTCGTTTTTGATTTTATTGCATTCTGCCGAATAAAACAAACGTAAACGAATGTGCAATATAAAATTAAGAATTTTACCATTTTGCATGAACGATTTTAGCTCATTTAGAATGTAAATGCCTTCATAATAATTAATCCTTAATACTGAAAACGATTGCAACAATTTCTACTGTGTATTCGTGGTCCCGAAAACAGGAACAAAAGCTGCCGAAAACATGAATATTCTGCCGAAAATAGGAGCAAACTCGATGTGTGCACTTCAATGGATATTCCAGTAAAAAGCCATCAAATCTGAAAATCGTTAATTTTATGAAATACTACAATATTTTAGTAACCAAAATAACGTAGCGTAGAAATGCAATTATTCCATACGACATTAATTTGCTGGTACAGTTACTTGTGTGGCAGCGCCATAGCGGCTGTACGTTATTGCTTGCTACGATTATGATTTCAAGTGCGGCCGTACGATATTGCTTGCTACGATTTTAATTTCAAGTTTTAAACGTGGCAGCATCACGAAAAAAACTGCAACAGGTACAATTTCTTGTGCTGTGGTCCTAATAAACGATGCTACGGCTACGATAAAAAACTGAAAAACCATGCATTTTGTGTTATATTTTTTTTTGTAGTGGCGGCCAGGCCGTATTGTGGAATTTTGTGTTATAATATTTGTATAAGTTGTGGGTTTTATATGAAATGTTCAATCCCTTTATGCACATTTTTAACTCACGTAAAACATGAACCAACCTTGCTATAGAAGCTCGAAAAATCCTTTGTTTTGGTTAGTTTTGACACATGCTCGAAACAAAATCGCGAGGAACGCCGTAGCAGTTTTGGCTCTCGGACTTCATTTATAAATAGGACTCGTCTGGTGCCATCCATTTCATGATAAGTTATGTCTTCTGTGTTCTATTTTGTTGTTTGAAATGTATTGTGATATATGTATGCAAAGAATGCTTCAAAGTGGCCAGATAAGGCCCATTGAATTGTAAATAAATAAAAGAACAAAATAACAAAAATGTTGGGTTTCGACTCGAAAAAAAATTGATGCTTTTTACGCTGACAAGATTTGCCTGTAATTTTGTATGAAAACCAAGAAGCATTTTATCTGAAAAACGTCAAAACACTTGAAAATTGACTTACAAGGAAGATGACTTACAAAGAAAATTGACTTAGAAAAGACAGATTAAACTAGGTGTCAAATCAATAAAACGAAAAATGCTGGTTTGGAAACGCTCACTGATTGCTGGTTTGGAATCGCTCACGCGGAAACTTTCAGCGCGAATAAGTTGTTCAACAAGAGGTTTAAATAGCTATGCAATTTTAATACCAGTACAAAATCGAGAAGAAACTCTTGATAAATTAATTCTTGATTTTTTTTCGGTAGTAACGGCCAGGCCGTATTGCTAAATTAATTCATGATATCATCCTGCAAGTCATCATCACTGTAACTCTAGGAAAAGAATCGAAGCTGCTTGATAAATAAACGGACACGCTGTCTCTTTGATTAAATTCATTGTTTGGTAATGGAAGTGAGTGGTACGGTTACCACTTTCCATTTAACCTGATTTATATATTTCTTTGAACATCTTAGACAGTTATTACAATGGTTGATTTATTTTATCACTTGACAAAATACACATCCTAAATTGTTATCACTGAAATAACACCATTCTGCGCATGCTTCAAAGCAGAACAGTGCTCTGTAGTTTTTTGACGTTAATTTCGTGCACGCACAGTTGTCTCTGAGAACTCTTCTCTCCGACTTTTGGATGGTATACGTACATAGAAGAAATTCACATTTGCAAAAGTTTTATAACTTTGACAGAGAAAACAACAGTTCTGAAAAATCAAAGAGCTATTCAGTATAACAAAGAGCATACAAAACGTAAGTCAATGTTTGGCTTCTTCCTGTTACTAGGTATTTCACGTAATAGCGGCATCGATAATTTTGTTAACGCCCACGGAAAACAAGTAATTTTATGAATGGTGCGTTTGCGTTGCAGTGTTTAGTGTTTTGGAAAGTCAGCCTGAAATGGAAAATGAAAACTTGGAAATCAATTTACAGTTGTGTTATCTAACAAGAGCAGAGTTTACAATTGAGTGTTTGGCACCCGGCTTTCTCTGTCGATGAGCTTGGTCTAATGTTTTGCTAATTGGTTGGACAAAAGATGTGTATGTATGGCATACAGTGAAGAGATATTGCTTAAAGTAAAAGATGTAACTGGCTGATTCCTTATGAAGTTATCCGAATTAAAAACTAGTCTTCAATCTCCTTTTCATCGGTGCAGTGATTGTCAACAATAAACGTAGCAATCAACATTATTGAACATAAAACTACAAGCCGATCATAATGCATGAAAAATTGCTTAAATTTGAGCACAAAAAAGTAAGTGTGATATGAATTTGTACATGAACTATGTAAATACAGTATCGTTTTGAACAAAAGTACAAGTTACAGCAACGTAACCCTACGAAGTGAAGGTCCGTAGTTCGAGGACATGGTAAAATATGAGAAGCAGCTAAGAAATGACAAGCATGAAACTCCGAAGGGCGTAGGGTATAACAAAATAAATATATATATACATATATATATATATATATATATATATATATATATATATATATATATATATATATATATCTATGTATACATACGTATATAAAACACTGAACACTGAAAACCCTTAGAAATAGAATCATACATATAAAAGCTCCTATACCCATTTTTCCATCAAGTTCGTTTTTATTAGTTCCTGCAGCTTCTGCTTCTTTTATCGATTTTCATGGAGTCTGACCTTCGGTTGTCCAACAGTTACAGTTACTTCTCTTCGGCATCGATTATCCGTTTCATTTCCTCCCATTTGCTAAGCATTTCCGCTTCAACCATTTTTACACGTTCTGCTAAAGATTTCAACCATTGTATCACAACCTTTAGCAGAAATTTTTGTCGCGTCTTCTTGTTTCTCCTGTCTCTTGCTATGGCTGGACATTTGGTTACCTAATAAATCTAATGGTGGTTTGACACCCAAAAACCATCCCATACACTTTGCACATTCTTCGCAATATGAAACACTATTTCCTGCTCACCAGTCCTTAAGCTGTCGGAACATTCGGCAATTTTAGGATCACATATTCTGTAGCCGATGATTTTGGTTTGGATTTAAATATTTGTTTTAGTTGTAATTTATGATTAGATATTTCAATAAATCAGTATAAAAATAGTGTATTCCGAGAGGTTTCAGATAACAGATAGCAAATGAAATTTAACGTTTAATATTTTTCCAACATTCGGTTCTTGTTTCTTTCTCAATAAAAAATAGTACATAATCATATCATATTGTTCATTCAGTGTGCATTCCAGTGCTTTTTATTTGTCGATGCACCATTAATTGAAGTTAAAATAATTACATTAAATCGTGTTAACCTAAACTAATGACTCTCGATATAATTCTTCTTGGGTAGTACAACAACCTCTGTAGATCAAGGCATAACTAAAACACCGATGGGCTTTGGCTCTTTCTGTGATTGAATGTACCCCCATTCATAGCAAGATTTTTTTTTCTGCGTACTGAGGGCTGTGATTTAGTTTACCCATAGCAGGATAGTTAATCCTGCGTATGGGGAGCGGCAGCGGTCCGAATGGGATTCGATGCAACATCGGGTCTGGTCGTATGAAACAAAATCGCCTTTACAGCGCTACCCATGAGACTAACGAGCTGCCGAAACCTAAACTGCATTATTAAAGTCATAAATTGCTTATTACAAGGTTCGGTTTACAGGGTTTTCAGCGGTTGTTTTGGGTTGTTTGTTCAACGAGCTGTTGTTTAGTTGTTGTATATAATTCAGGCTCTTTCAGAAACTTATTGAAAGGAAGATGTTGACAAGTTCGGCATGGCGGTTGAATTTGATGACGGTTTTTGATGTTATTTCACGTCTGAACTACTTACTTACTTACTTATTGGGCGCTACAACCGCTTCGCGGTCTTGGCCTGCTGCAACAAACTCCGAAACCGCTCACGGTCTCGCGCCGTCGTCTGCCTATCCGTTATCCCGGCCTTGATTGCGGACGCCTCAACGCCATCTTCCCACCTCAGCTTGGGCCTACCACGCTTCCTCTGTCCATGTGGACGGCCTAAGAGGACTTTACGGGCTGGGTCGTCCGAGTCCATGCGTATAACATGACCAGCCCACCGGAGCCGGGCGAGCTTAATCCGCTGCACAACGGAGAGATCGTTGTACAGCTCGTACAGCTCGTCACTGTATCGGCTCCTCCATTGTCCCTCCTCACGTATGGGGCCAACAATCCTCCTGAGCATCTTCCTCTCGAACGCGGCTAAGAGGGTTTCGTCAGTTTTGGACAGCGTCCATGTCTCAGAGGCATACGTGAGTACTGGAACTATATAGGTGCGATATAGTCCCAGCTTCTTCAGACGCATTTCACCTCCCAAACCTGTCGCAACGGAACAACACCTTACAGCATTTTCACCGAGACATACGGGAAGTTGGTTTTTAATTTTTAATAATTAACAACCGGTACTAAGCAAGATGGAAACGCGTTTGAAAGATTGTGTAATTATTCTGCTACTTTTTTATAATCTTCGGTGATCGCTATATATATTCTACTTGTGCTGTACTTGTGCAAAAAAAATGCATTTAATGGAACAACAAAGCTTCATAACCAATTCCTGAACTGGGACTGGGTGATGTGCGTATCGTGACAATTTCTGCTAGGAGACTGGCTGCTGGCATGTAAATGTATGTTCAATTAAGGGGCCAATTTGAGTACACCTGTTGTTTGTTGAAAGGTATGGATGAATATATCTGATATACTATATCTATACCTGGCCATCATCACATCATTCGGTAGTAACGGCCAGGCCGTTTTGGTTGGCCATAATAACTTTTTTACAATCAAATTATAATCGAAATGCAGCAAAAAAATTAAAACAAATACAAACAACTAAACTAACAATTTTGGATTGTATTGCAGAGAAAAATCATTGATGGGTTAAGAAACGTTACAAAGACAGGAGTACTGCAGTACTTCAGTTACAGTACAGCATAGCAGATTTCAGTTTAGTAGTGTTATGATAGCAAAAACCGGGGTTTTTGCTCAGCGGGCTAATTTCCCGGGCCCAGATCGTATGGGATCCCACGACCGGACTTAAATCGTATGGATTTTAAAGTAAAACATCAGCAAAAGCGGTCTTTCGAAGTACTCATGTTTGCTACACACCCGCTGAGCAAAAACGCCGTTTTTCCTGAGTTCCTGGGCCCAGATCGCATGGGATCTAAACCCCGCAACCGGACTTAAATCGTATGGATTTTAAACTAAAACGTCAGCAAAAGCGGTCTTTCGCAGCACTCATGTTTGCCACTCATGTGTGTGTCGACGATACCGTATGCCGCTCCCCCTTTGTAAATGAATACGTGCGCGTAGCGGCCGGATAGAAACGCCGGATTCACTCACACTACCATAGTTTTTTGAGTGCCAAAGACCGCTTTGCGCAGCGGGCATGTGTGCGTCAACGATACCGTATGCCCCTCCCCCTATG
>KB672215.1:0-16782 GCA_000349105.1 Anopheles epiroticus | reverse complement strand
TGAGCAACTTTAGAAACTCATTTTTCTGATAGTGTCACATCAATTTGTCGGTTTTAACACGTTTAGCACCATATCACCAGAAATTTAATGATGCCAAGGGTTGCCGTCTATCCACATTCCTTGAATTTGAGTGATAGCATGTACTACAAGCCGTGCTATAAATGGTGGCCTCATGGTGACTACGGCCATTTTTAATACGGCGCTGAATGTAGCGCTTAAGTAGCTTAGGTTACGTCAAAGCTCATGCAATTACTCTTCTTCTTCTTCGGTGGCACAACAACCCCTGTGGGGTCAAGGCCTAACCAGAGCGCACTAATGTGCATGGGCTCTTTCTGTAACTGAGTGTACCCATCCATATCAAGATTGTTAATCCTGCGTATGGGGAGCTGTGACTAAGTGTACCCATAGCTGAATGAGATTCGAACCGGCGACGACCCTTTTGACAACCCTACGTCGTTACCACTAGACCGCCGAGCCGACCCCATTGTATGCAATTAATAGATAAATTTAAAAAAATTAAATAAATACAGAAGTGAATATAGAGACATTATGAAAAAACACTTCGATAGAGGATAGAGCAGTAAATCCAACAAAGATGTGATAACACTCCAAAACTAATTAAGAACGTGTTCAATCGCGTAATTTTTACTTTTGACGAAACGGCCAGAGTTAAAAAACTGAACAAAGTATGCAGCCCATGTTCAATTGTCACATCTCTAACTGACATCTCTAACTGTAAAAGGACTTTACGGGCTGGAAAGTCCAAATTCAGCTTCCAGTTCCTCGATTGCTGTTTTGCCTTTCTGAGCATGTTCCTCCTAAACGCTCCTAAGTGGGTTTTGTCAAATGTGGTCCATTTTACCGATGCATACGTGAGTACTGTAACTATGCAAATTCGTAAAGGTGTATCAGGATGGTTCGGTAGTTGCATCTTGAAGAAGTACATTAACATTTAAAAATAGTTTTGTTCAGAGGCATCCTGCTATGATAGTATTTGTCCCCTTCTTGTGATGATTTTTAGAGTGTCCATGGACAAAGGTGTGGTACCAACCATTTGGAAAACATCATGGATGGTTCCCTTGTATGATAAGGTTGACAAACATCTTGCAGCCAGCTATCGAGGAATCACATCGATGTGTGCCAGCGCGAAAACTATTGAGATTGTCGTTCAAGAGGCGACAAATCATACGCAGCAGTACGCAGTACGGATTCATGCCCAAACGTTCCACCCTTACAAATTTGGTGCGATTTGTCTCAGAGTGTGTGAACCACATGGATCAAGGGTCACAAGTTGTTTGTTTGCACACTGACATAAAAGCAGCCTTCGATAGCATATCGCCCGATATACTATTACTCAAAAGGCTTGGCTTTTCTAATTCAATCATTGCTTTGCTCAGCTCCTACCTCATTCATCGTACGTAGCGCGTTACAGTTGGGAATCACTTCTCTAGCCCATTTGGAAGCAACGCAGGAGTTCCGCAGGGCAGTAATCTGGGACCACTACTGTTTCCCTTGTACATAAACGACGTATGCGGCCTACTACCTCAAAATTCCTTTCTCTTACACGCGGACGACGTAAAACTCTTCATGCCCATACAATCTGTTGATGATTGTGTCAGGCTACAACAGGCGCTCACCACATTTAATAATTGGTGTGTGATAAACTCCCTCTCCCTGTGCACAGTTATAGATCATCGGTGTTGTACAATTATCATATAAACAACAAATTTATATCCAGGACTAGCCAAATGGGACTGCATGCTGCCCTTATACATCCGAGTGGATAAACGGCCTCGATGCGAAACGGAGAAAATTCACTCGCTACGCTATTCGCAAACTTGGTGCAAATTCGGTGGATCAACGGAACTAATTTACCGCAATACAATGTGCGTTGTCTAATGTTAGGCCTTGATTCTCTCGAATATCGACGACACAAAAATCAGGTCTTGTTCGTAGCGGGATTGCTTTTAGGAACCATAGACGACCCTTATATACTAGGTGAGCTCCATTTTATAACACCCAGACTAACTGCTAGGTGTCAACAGTTGTTATATGTATCACATAAATAAATAATAATTATAATAATAATAATAATAATCAATCACTACTATTACTATTACAGCTAGAACTTGAAGTACATAGATGTTTTATATGCAGCAGTGCGTTATACTAAGATTGCCAAGAGTTTCAAGTGGTGAAAGGTAACAGATGCATCTGGCCTGTGCCTGTGTGCCAATTTCCATACGCTGCACCACTAAAGCAAAGGCAATAAATGATCAAAAACAGAATATAGAACGAGACCGTCCTACAGCACCAACGCTTGATTTCGCTTCCACAGGAATGCAATGCAAAGATTTTTGAAAGTAATGATACCGTCCGTCATCTCCGGGACAAACACTTTGGCGGTCGGTAACAATACTCTATCGCGTAAATTCCCTCGCACGAGCAGAAAATTTGCCACCAAGACTGGTGCGTTATTATAGACGGCCCACCGAGATAGTATCGCCGCTAAGAAATGGCCTATCCCGAGAAAAAAGCGACCCTAAATCTGCACCAGCAGCACCCTCTTTCAGCTACGGTGCCAGTTGCGGCGCCTGCCTGCCAACGCGGACCGAGATCACGAGATCACACTACGCCATTAGCGAAACACACACACACACACACACACACACATACACACTCACAGAAAAGTAGGAAAAGAAGAAGAAGACGCAACGGAGGAGGAGGCTTTTTTGCATTTTCGACCGTTTTGTCGATTAGCGTGCCGGCGCTCCGTACCCACGGAAGGTTTCGTTTTCGCCGTCTGTATCGGAACGCTCCCCATTGCGGCTCTTTTCGGCATCGTTTACAACCCCGCCAGGCATGTTTTGGCCACATACCTTCCTCCTCCTGTTCCTCCTCTTCCATCGTGGCTCCAGTATCAGCAGCGCAACGGAAGCAACCGTTCTGCGTGTGTGTGTGTGTGTGTGTTGGTGTGTATCTGCCCATCCTGCCACGCCTTTGCAGAAACTTCTTCCGGAGATTTATCATCTACGTTGCCCGTGTGTGCGCGTGCGGGGCATTTAAAATTTAAATGTACTCACACGCAGACCGCGGCCACCTCCTCCGGCGTCGCCATCGACGGTTCCCCGTGGCACGGTCGCGTTGCTCGGGTGTGTGGGGTGTGTGTTAGAAAATAGCACAAACCAGCACCAAGCAGTTCGCGACTTATCAACGAGGCCACTGCGAACCGAACCGTGGCGCTGTGCCCGCCGACGGTGACGATAGGGCAGACCTGCCTGTTATATAGGCGACCGGGCAATTGGACACAATCGAACGCTTTGCACTGGCGCCGTAAATTAACCCGATCGAGATCCCACCGTTGCCCGGCGTGCTCGCGCATGCCCCTTGCTGACGTCATGGAGCATCGAAGGCGGCTGCGGGAAGATGCATAGTCCTCACCAACACCTTTGCGCGCACGTGTACCGCACACGCTACACACACACCAACAGCCGCACACGCGCACTTCCTCCATCCCGTCAGCTGCTGCTGCAGGGTGTGTGCTGTTCATATTGGGGGATTCTGAGGGGGTTGTAAAGTCTGTGTTTGTTTTGTATATTGCGCCCATGTACGCGAAGGGCGGCGTGTTATCGCTGTGATTGTGAACATTCCGCGGGCAGTTCCGTCCGTTATCAAACACGCACACGCACAGCAGCGAACGAAACGAAGCACTGGCAGCATCGGCTGGGCGGCTTTTTTTTTTTTGACGTATACACAATGTGTGAACCAGATGCTTGAGGAGTTGAAAATTCAACTCAAGGTTAGTGCTGAATTAATAAAGGTTCAATTCGCCCTCGATGTGTACTATGCTAAAGCCGAGCGCGTTGGTACGTTGTCGCGTTAGGGCACGTGCACGCGTAGTGGAACTTTGCGCAACTCGATGGAATTTCTCGACTGGAACAAGTCTGCTAAACTCTGTTCCCCGTATATTTCCCTTTACTTACAGGCTTTCTAATCAAAAGAATTGTCCCAAGAATTTCGTTAATTGAAGGTTATTCGGTAATAGTTTATTTTCAACGTAGATCTACTTGTTTAGTATAACTTGATCAATGTATTTCGTACGTAATTAGAATTTTTCATCCGGGATCGGAGCCATGACAAAATATAATCGTCTTCACTAGAATCCCAATCTAGATCTTAGTTAGGACCGCATTTTACATTATTTTAGGCTAATCAAAACCAGATATCTAATCCTGGATAGGAAACGAACCTCAGAATCCTATCCGAAATTTATTATGCTTCATTAATTAAATGACAGTTGAATGATAGTTGTTAAATGTGTTGTGTGACATATTCAGTACATGAACACATATGACTGTTCTTGATCACTTTGATCTATGACTAGGACCTAGTTGGAACGTTATGGTGACATTATGTAGCAAAACAGCTGAAGAAATCATTCGAGTAGTCCGACTTTCGGAATTAGCAGTAATGAATTAGCAGGACTGAGGTGCAAATACTATCTGGACCGTTCTCCCGTATTGAGGACTGAATATCCAGCTACAGGGTTTTAATAAGTCTAGTACGCCAGAAATGGTCGGCATGACCAGGATAATCTTGAATGTTTGTAACGCTGCCCATTAGTTGAAACCATTAACATTAATGTTAAATGTTGTAACGCTATATTGTTTTACAGAAGGAAAAAGCTAATGCATTTTGGACGCAACTGTGGATGAACTTTCTGTGACTTTAGGCCGAAATTGCAATCCAATCCATTCTAAGATTAACTCGTAACAAAGCTTACAGGTGCGTATAGATCTCCCAAAAGGACGTGACTAAAATCCTGTAAGAACTGTACAACTTGCTGATTGAGTATACTAACAGAACGCAAAATTCATTAGTTGCTCAGATAGGCTACTGACTCGCAACGGTTGTTGAGCCAAAAATGAAAAAGAAGAGTCCTGCAGTCTAATCTTCCGTTTCGACTGTTCTTGCAGCTCAGGATTAGTCACTAGCTCGCCCACAACAAGTGCTCGGCTAAGCTTAAGTACTACATCACCATTCAAAGTGGTGTCTGAAGCAAATACTATCCAAATTTCACTCTCTCTCTCTCTCTTTCTCACTTTAAATCCACTAAGACGGCTTCAGTGTATTGACACATATGCTAGCGTGCATGCGGTCCCTCTTCCTCTCCTTCGACTACTGCCACCGACACGGAATCGCGGTGGGCCCTCTCGAACGCGGGGCAGATATAACACAGGCGCTCTGTCTTGTCTGCCAGAGCTTGTCTTTTTTTTTTTTTTGGCACGCCACACATGTTTATTTTTGAGAACCATACGGGTGCAATAAACTCGCATACGGCGGGGATAAAGCAAGCGAATCCGATGAAGTAATCAGCCGGATGTCGTCGTCACTTGCGTGTAGCCAGGGAGAGTGTAAGCCAGAAGGTTTGAAAAGTTTTGGGGAAACAGCGTCAGACTGTGTCTCTGTGATCGCATTCTTTCACTGTGTCGCTCTGTCTGTGCTGGCAATGCAGACTAACAGGAGAGTCCTGAGTGTGTCATGACGGAAGCGGCACTTCTCCGTCCGGAAACCCCTCTAGCAAAGACCCCTGTGTTTGTGTCTAATCTTCGCAGTATTACAAAGTCTCATATGATTGCGAGACCCATTTCCCTTCCCCTTGCTCCGTTCGATCGTCAACGTGACTGGAAGAGGATAATAATCAGGCCAGTGCCTATATCGTATGCACTTCCGATCCGGCTGTTTGCCATTCTGCCGGCCAAATGGACAGCAAAGTGCCGTAAGCTGACATGGATCGCCCGGTGGTCCGGTCCATTCCCGTTGCAGGTTTCTGTAGTTTTTTTTTTTTTTCATTTTTGCTATCCGCGGTCAGTAAGCGGATGCGCTCATCGTACGAACTTCCGGAACGATGTGGCTGCTGGTGCGCCCCGACAAATTCCCGTTCGTTGTGCCCCCGTCAACCTAACCCGTTTCACAGTGCGGACGTTGGGGGCAAAAATCTAAGTTCTAATTACTCACTCAGCCCGGTTGCCTGCTCGGTGGGATGGGATGGAGGGAAAGGCGATTTTATTGTAAGTGCAAACCGCCAGCGGGCAGACGGACGCAACTGACGCGATTGGAATCAGCCCCGTCAATGGTTTGCTGTGTTCTTCCGGGGGATCGTACGGCGAGCTTCCTGTCTGGCGGCAACCAGTTCCGATTCTAATTTAATGTCCGCACGCACGCTTGTCTTTGTGTGTTTGGCTGTGTTGGTGTGTGTGCTGAATGATAATTTTAATTACGCACCGCATGGCCCAAAGCAAGCCGCTGTACGCATCGCTTTGCCAGGGCGACTCGTCGTGTATAACACGATCGAGCGATGCAGCTAACAAAACCGACCGGCGTACGTACTGGGCCGAACCGCCAAGATTTATCTTGTATAATTGACACACATATATAGCGGAGTCTCTAATTGTGTCAAATGATAGTGGTTTCGGAAGAGGAAGTAGGAAGTCGGTAGCGATCAACCTCGGCGCACTTTTCCCTCTTATCGAACTGATCATTTCTCGATCCGCGAACCGCTTTTGCTAGCACCGTATCGTGCCTGCGGTGTCTCTCGTATAACGCTGAGCGTGTGGGGCCGAGTCATCGACCGAAGTTGGCAATTTCCTTGAGAATGGCAAAAAATCATAACCATCGTTGCCATCAGCATCTTCAGCATCATCACGATTCCTCAGCTTCTATTCCCGTTCATTGTTCTGTTCGCACATAAAGATGTCGTTTATTAGCCCAGTGGAAGATGTCACAGGGATTTGGGAAGAGGCAGGTTTTGGGGGCAGCCTCAAACTCTCAACATGTGTGTGATGTGTAATATCGTTCTCATCAGCACCGTCATCATTGTCTCAAGCCACCGCCCCAACGTGCCGGTGCTCTTTAGTAGCCGCTTGAGTTGGGGCCAACTCACGCTCGATTCTAGTGATCATGACGTGCGAGGAACGTTTTACCGAGGAAATAAAACAATGTCTATGTAAATTGGTTTACTCACACTTTGCGCTTACCGTAATAGAAGATTTGTTGTGGTTTCGGGCATGCTCACTGGGTTTAATTCCAGTCCTTGCCCAACTGACATTACGTTTGGTAAGGTGGTGGTGGTGTGGTGGGGTGTCTCATATCTCAATAACGTTTTAACGTCATGTTTGCCCAGCTTTCTCTCCTAAACGCGGGATGACAACTTTCTATTGCTTTTATTTTTTATGCGTTTCGGACAAACGGAGCTAGGCTTCTGTTTTTTTTTTGAGAAGCCGATTTTTTCCCCTCTCGTTACTTCCGATGTGTTTCGATCGTCGAAATGATGTCATGCTAGTGCTTTGGCCGGCCGCCCGTTGTACCGCTAGACGTGAGTGGTGGAGTGTTTGCTGATCATTTCCCGTTAAGCCCGTCCGTTTGTCCCTGGATGGGAGCGTAATCTCATTTCGATGGAGGAACGTTTGTCCAAAATTTGCGCATGATAATGCTGTCGGAACCTTGCGTAATAGTAACATATCGTCTACACAACCGCACCGGACTCTGAAACCCTCCTCGCTTTAAGGCAACGTCTGAGATAACCGGCGAAGCAGACAGGGTTAGGATCTGGGGATAGGAGGCTGCCTGAAGTAATAGGAAGAATGTGAAACGTGCTTCGGTACCGCCAAACCGATGCCGATTGTGCTATTTTTAAAACGGTTTTCAATTTCCCTATTATTTCGACCACGAAGCTAACGCACGCTGGCTGTCTCGTCGTGACCGCAAGAAACACACGAACACACCCATGTACACACTGTTTTCCATTTTCCACCCAAGGCCATTCTGTTAGAGGAAGGCAAACAAATATGAAAACCATGCCAATAGCTGGTTGGGAGGCTAAGAGGACTGGCAGACGCACTGTAACCAAATGCAAAATGGTGTGTTGGTTGGATTTCGGTTTATGAGTGATTAGAATCGAGCGTGACTCATGGAGTTAAAATATCAGGCGCTGGTTTTCTGCCGTTTCGTGGGAAGGAACCAGATTGATAATGACCATGATATCCTTGCCGTTTTGTGATGATCAACTAGGTGTCTAGGAAATGATAAGAATTCCTAAATAATCCAAACCACTTTGTAGCACCGTAGAATCGATGGTCGTTTTGTAAAAAAAACCGACATAACAACTAAAGCATAAAACAGAAATATTTAAGCCGATTAAAGCAATGAATTGTATTCGGAGTTCTACCATTTAGTTTTTATAGTGTAACATTCACGATAAAAACGTGAAAGTATTACTGGCACGATGGAAAATTCCGTTCAAATAGTGTGACATTTATAGAGCTCCGTAAACCGATATGAGTTTGACACACCTGCGACATACAAAAAAGAAAATTGCTCAATTTTGAATTTTTCTTCATTATTTTTATGATGTGGCAAAATCGCTTTGAGCTGGTTATTGTGCGCAATGATATTTCGAGGAATAATCAGTCTAAACCCATTTGTGTAAAAGTATAAGAAATCTAATTTAAAAACGTTCGAGCATAGCACTTCGGTTAGACATAGGCGCTTAAAATTTAGGTATAAAAATGCAAAACTTTATTACAACAATCCTTCTTTTCTCTTATTTATCATTCTTCGTCCCTTAACCAATCTTTAGCTGCAACGTCTATGTCTTTAATTGGTTTTATCGCTTTTTCTTGTTCCATTGCGGTGACCTTAGATACTCCCTTCACTATTTGTTGATACCTGTCCCGGATATCGGATATCCATTCCGTATCGTCCCAGTGGTACCAACTCAGTATACACACAATTAGAATGAAAAATAGATTTGTAGTTATGCCTGTAAAACAGAGAAAAGAGTGTTACTACCGATGTAAATACGAAATGCACAGAAATGGGAGAAGAGTATGGCCGGTGGCTTGATTTTCTTACCTATAACCGCGGATAATACGGGCCAGTTAAACATCAGATACCGTAAACCGGTAAAGTTTGCTACTACCTGTAGCTGGGCGGAGTACAGTTGAATGTCTCGGCAGTGGATTGTAATATCAATATTGGTAGCGGGATGGTTCGAATCATCGAGAAAGTTGTCGAACAGTTCCACCGTAACCAACTGTTTCTCCTCCCGATAGCCAAATACTAGCAATGGCGCAAACACGAACGTAAGAATCGTTTTCAGTAGATCTGATTTGTAGTGCAGCATTGACATACGGCACGAACGCGCTACTTCTATGTGTCCGTAATCCTTCACCGTACCGCACACGGTGAACATTCCTGTATGTGGGGAAAATTGATAGAAAAAGAGACGTATTAGTAAATGGGTGCAGCGAGGAAAAGGAAAGCAACCACATAAACTAAAAACGCACAGCCACACCAGTATAACCCCCCTAGGAGAAGTAGGACAAACACTTGCTACAACCGATTACCTATTTTACCATTGTGTTCTGATTCAGGCATTTCCAGGTTCAGTATGATCTTGTACGGCTGTCCAACCATCAGGAAGCGGTGATGATTTGTTAGTGCAACGTTCGCAGTTGGATACGGCTTACAGTCGAACGCATTATCTTGGCATTCGCTACAAAGCGATAAAAAAAAAAATCATGTTAAAATAAGCATTCCAGCTTTCATCGATTCGTTATACCCACCGTATATTCAGGTGCACATCCTTCTCGTGCAGGACGGAGGGCATGTAGGAGTAGTAAAAGTACAGGTACAGGAATATGGATGCCCAAACGACGGAAAATCCAACCAGCACGACAACAAAAAGCTTCAGGAACAAATTTTTCGTCGTGTTTACACTCTTTTCCTTGCGCGATTTGTATTCTTCGGCTGCGGCAAGGCCCAGCGTTGCGACCGGTTTGAAAACATAGTTTCTTACAATTTTGAACGGGTCTAAAATCATCAACATTAGCCCTATCAAACCCATGTTACGTGTGTTCCTTGCTACAGAGGCAAGAATGATGGTTGACTAAAGAGTAGATAAGGATTCGTTCCCTCCGTGATAATGAAACCGTATGCAGTTAACGATCTTCCGGCCAGCTAGGTAGAATGTGGCGTCATACATCACAACTTGCTTACAGGGTCGGACATCACACAGGAATGATTAGCGAAGACTAGAAAAAAGGTATAGGTTGAGTTTCTGAATAAGATAATGCGTAGATAATTAAGATACTTTACATCTCAGCACTACACACCGTAGAGTAAATGCAACTTTAAGTTAACAATCGCACGATGGACCAAAGTTCAGTAGAAGCCGAATCGATGCGGTTTGACGTTTATTTGTTTTGATTTATTTCCGCACTGTGGTCGGTTTCCATGCAATTTAAGTAAAATTTAAAAAAAATCAATTTTTTAGGCGGATCACAAAAATTGTTTAATTTACCTGAAAAACACGTTTAAAATTAATTAAAAGAGTGGCTAGGAGTAAGGTAAGCAGACATTTTGCCAAGAAGGTAATAACGGGGTTCAAATGCAATTGCAGGGTTTTCATCCGTTCTCGTAGAAAATTATTGTTGAAATGTACATGCCATCCTTATTCCTTTGATATCAGATGAATTTTTGTTTTGATTTAGAAACATTTATTAGCCAATTGTTCTTGAGAATAACAGAATCAAGTTATATGTAACCGATTAAGGCATTGTAAGCATCACGATACTATGTTTGAAAACAAAAAAAATAACTCTTGCATTTGAATTCGATTCATTTGCTCAATAGTGTGTTGTGATGGAAAATCTCATCCCCTTTGCGATTGCTAAAATCTGCGGGTGTCGTTTCGCTTGAATAACCGAAGGTTAATCTCAAACGTTACACTCACAGCCGGAAGTGCATCAGTTTACGCATCAGTCCCGGCCCATTCCAAAGACCATTCAGCAACAGATGCCAGTATAGCGGTGGCATGAAATCCTTCTTCATGAGATACATCGTGAAGCGTTCTTTGCGCTGATCGAGCGGGAAAGTTTCCAAGGGCGTCAGGGAGTAGTCGAACTCGGCCAGCACACACGTGTTGTATCCCGTGACCAGTGGGCAGGATGCGTACCCGTCGAAAATTTGATTAGGTGTCTTGCCCTCCATCACCGCCATTAAATTTTTGTACACCACTTGCGACTGTGCAGCTGTAAAGAAGGACAGGAAAGACTATAAAGATTCGACCGTTCACAAATCGATCCACCGCGCAGAAAAACGAGTGCACATGCAATGCAAATGTGAACGCTTGTGCCTTCCCATCAGGGCATTAGCATGTACAATGAGGTCTCGTTTTCTCTTACCAACAGAGGCTGCTGTTTTAGAATTCGGCGAAGATGAACAGTCACCGATGGCAAATACGTTGCTGAATTTCTGATGCTGAAGCGTATCCTTGTTCACGTCTACGAAGCCCACCTCGGTAACTAGGCTTTTGCAAGCCTTCAGTACATCTGGCGCACCCATCGGTGGGGTGACGTGCAGGAGCTCGTACTGTAAATATGCACAACAATGCATTGATGTCAAGTTACACATTTGTCCTACCCGTTGCTCCATTGTCTGAGGACACCTGACCTACTTAACTCACCTTAACGGTAAATCGTTCCTCCGGCTTGTCGAGGTTCTCGAACACAGCTTCGTCCGTCGCAGGTTTCACTTCGACCAAGTTCGTGCGCAGATTCACATTAATGTCCCGTTTTTTCACAATTTCCCATAGCGCATCCGCGTAGTGCTTCACGCCGAATAGTACTGGGAGCGAGGTGTTGTAATGCAACTGAGCATTTTTACGCTTATTCGACTGTGTTTGATGAAGAATATTTTTGTTTTAAAAAAGTATTACATGCCATTCTCTTTTCCTCAACTACTAATTACCTTGCGCAAATAATGTTCCGCAATGTACAGCACTTTCTGAGGAGCTCCAGGACATTTGACCGGACTGTTTGGGAAGGTAAACACAGCATTGCCGCTGCGGAAGTTCTGCAATGCCTGGTAAGTGCGATCCACATACTTCGGCGAGTAGTTGGAGCATACCTTTCCATTCGGAATGGACAGCGCCTCTAGCAGGCCAGGAATTTTGTCGTAATTCAACTGCAGACCAACGGCAACGAGCAGATACTCGTACTCAATTTTATCTCCACCGCTCGTGTAGACGGCGTTATTTTCGGGCTCAAACTTTGCTGCCGAATCCTTGATCCACGTGGCCAGCGCGGGTAGAACACTCTTCATTGGACGAAAGCTATCTTCCAGCTTCTTAATGCCTCCGCCAATAAGCGTGAACATCGGTTGATAATAGTGTTTCTGTATTGGAAGAACAATCATAATGCGAGAATTGTGCTTTAAGGTCCTCTCTTTAGTCGTCTAATCGCGCATAGAGACACATACATTCATGTCTTTTTTATATACAGTTTTGTGCCCCACCCAGCATCGGACAGCCGACATAAATGTAAATAAATTCCCTTGGCAATAAAAGCAATAAAACGGAAACGAACTGTGGCTTGAGAGCGCTAATAAAAAATTCACGTTGCTATTCCGATTCTGTCTGCCTGCCTGCAGTTGTGTAAATGCAAAGTCATTATAGTTTGTTGATATCATTAACACAAGTTGTACAACGATGACTGTTCTAATCTTTGCGCCAAGTGAGGGTTAATCGTATATAGCAAAACAACTTAATTAAATAAAAATAGCACACAAACCAACCTGAGGTCAAAAAGGATTGAGATAAAGCAAATTGATCAAACTGGATTTTTTTTAAGGTGCTATCAAGCAAGGTCAAGCAAGAAAATGTGCATTAAAAGTACAGGAAACTGGGGTACGTAATGGAACCACACCATCTGGGAGACTGTCGATAAGCACCAGTACTACTGATATTGCATTAATCAATTGGCTTTCATTTATGATTAAGAGAAGACTTTGCTTTCGGTGTGCTTTATCTACATTGCAATTCTAAAGATAACGAATAAAATGCAACTTACATCAGCCGGTTCGAGCACGATTACTTTTCCGGCACCCAATTTGTTGGATGCTTTTGCCGCAACGGAACATCCTCCCGCTCCACCACCAACCACAAGCAGTTTGCATCTGAAATTGCGAAAAAATAAATGTTGTTTTTTTTATCAAACATTCGTACAACATTTGCTTGATCCATGGAAACTATTCAGGGGAGTCCATAAACAACGACAACCTGTTGCACCCGCTGTACCAACACTTTCTCTGACTTACTTGTGATTTTCATTGAGAAAGCTGCTGGTCGCGATGTTTCGCATAACAATGCCAGTTGGCACGTATTTGGTTTTAATGGAATAACACAAAACTTTCATCATTTTTAATCACTAAATTGCGTTCTTTTTGCAGGATTTGATTTCACGACAGCTACGCCGAGTCAGACAACACACTGAATATCGCTAACTTTTAAAGCCAGTTTGAGTGTGACTTCAAGGGCACGTTCGAAGAGCGTATGGTGCGATGGGACGTTTTTTTGGTAATAAAATGTGACCGAACTACGGTAGAAGCGGGACTATCCTACATTCGAATCTACACCACGCACCGACCGCTGGGGAGCTAAGAGTGGGGAGGAATTAATTGCCTGTGCCGCAATAAACAGAGGAAAATGTTGATTTTTTCGATTTGTGTTGCCGCTTCGTCGTAAACAAAAATCTGACATTTGTGTGCTCTGTTTTGAGTGCATAGTTGAAAAGTAGCTTTGCGCAAACATTGCAATTCAAATTGACCGCTACTTAACGAAAAATTTAATGATAGTTTTTATCATGCATTATTTTACAGTTGTAATTGTATTTTCAATTAAATGTTTTTCTAGAAACTATTGAGGATTTTAAAATTTCGAAAAACATTGAATATGTTTCCTGAATATTTTTGTCAAATTTGTCAGTAGTTCTGCGCGTCACTTACCTTAAAAAAGTGTGTGTAGTAAAAAGGAGGCCTCAATAATTCAAAGAGTATGCTATAAAAAATGTATTCTCCTTACATAAATTGTATCGTTTGTTTCATACACACAATTCCTATCAAAAATTCTTCAAAGAAATTTTTTTAATCTTCCGAACCGGACTAAATAAGTTTTACGAAATTTGAATAGTGTCCATGCCTCAAAGACATAATTCAAGAAACATAAGGTATTCAAGTTTGGAGATAGCTGAGAGAGAAAATGTATTTACAGATTATAGCAATACCACATATTAAAGAAATACCACCAGAAATACTACGCTTAATATAAGACCATTTATGTTACATTTTTGAACTATGCTAAACTTCTTCTTCTTGGGTGGTACAGCAACCTCTGTAGGGTAAAAGCCTAACCACAGCACTTATGTGCTTTGGCTCTTTCTGTGACTTAGTATACTCATCCATAGCATGATTGTTAATCCTGCGTATGGGGGGTTATGATTTAGTGAACTTATAGCAGGATAGTCAATCCTGCGTATGGGGATTGGCAGCGCTCCGAATGAAATTCGATGCAACATCGGGCCTGATCGTATGAAACAGGCCTACGCCGCTATCCATGAGCCGCCCCTATGCGAAATTAGGATCGATAAAAAATTTACCTCTTTATCTCACTTTAATAATTATAACCTTGGTTAAACAACTAGTAACCACATTTGATACAATCCTGCACTAAACTATGACCTGCAATTGTTGTGATTCTTGATTAGTATGGTAACAAGCGCGTAAAGCAATTTAAACTATATAATTCCAGCATGGTTCTTTTTGGTAACATACACCAACAACCATTCGTTATTGTCCAAACGAAGAAGTTTGGCTGCTGCTTCGATTCGATTATCATGTGGCTGCTCAGACGGCTGGTTTCTTGCTTTCGGCCACCGAACACCAGTTATGGCTTAATTACTGCATCTATTTTTGGCTTGTAGTAATTGTTCGCATTTTTTAAGCAAGCGTTTATGGTGCATGCACGGTAATGACGCTCATACCCAGTGTCACAGGCCGCCCGAATGGTATGACCCTACGACGAGCAGGGATGATTATCTCGCTGTAATGCTAGTAAAGCAAAATCCAAACTGGTGATATTTTTAGAAGCATATGCCACTCATTTTTCACTCATGCGTTGACTTTTTTTTGTGTATTTAATAGGCCAGATAACGAATCGTAAAAAGCTATTCGATCTGGAAAAGAAGCTAAAGTATAGGTACTGCTTGTGCATACTTTCAGCAATGCTATGTACACCCTTTAATTGTTGAATTGTGTTTGTTGTACACCCTTTAAATGTCTTTCTTATTTTTTACTTCATTTTTTTCACAACACATCTTTATATTTGTATATTTTGAAAGAAACACAACGCACATCTGGTGCTTTAAGTGTCACTATACCTGCATTGGAACCAACGTCATATGCCTAGTGAAGGTGTATGGAAAAACCGGCAGGATTTTTTGCTATCCTTGTCTACACCTGGGGAATGGATTTGTCTATTTCAACCTTGTGCAAGAGAGGGTCATCCGCGACTCGGAGGTGGAGACTTCGGGTACCATCTTGTACAAGTTAACCCAGATCTTTGCATACGCCGATCTTATATACATCATTGATCTACGGCTCTCCTGTGTAGCGAAAGACTACCAAAGGAACAAGCCGGCGGGGGAAGACTTTGGAATGCAGATGAACAAGATTAAGATCAAATTGATAGTGACACCACAAGCCAAAAAATTTTATAAATAGTTATGTACCTCCCAAAACAACATCAATTCAATTTCAGAGTGTAAAAAAAGTAATCACCAATGATTTATCACACGAACATTCATGACGCAAAGAGTTGATCGTTAGCTAACAATTTGCTCTTTGCAGAAAGGTCGATGCGTTTGGTTGACTAAATTAGTAGCATATTGCGCCATACGAAATGATTATCATCTTTTCTTATTTTGATTTTCATTTTAAATGTTCTTTTTATCTATGCGTAATTTGATTGACCAAGTCAAACTTGCGCATTGAACCCAAAATGGGTATGTTGCTTCTGACAGCCGTATTTCGGTACAGTAACTTACATTAAAATAAAAATATAAATTTCCTCTAACGATAAAAAAACAAATCCCTCTTGTCTTGCATCTCACTCTGTTCTCCCGGATCACTCAGTAATTTCTTCTAGTGGGATTTAGTATTTTCTTCTTGTAGGACACAAATTGTTGAGCTCTTAATCTTCATAATCCTATAGAAAACAATAGCCCGGTCGACGAATACAATTTAACATAACCGATTCGGACACCATCCCCATATGTACTACCTATCCCGCAAAGTATTCGAAAGAAAATTCTATTTTTCAGTTTGGAAGCCCATTGAGGATAGGCCTATGCACATTCAGCTATACTAGGACAGCATTTGTTGTTTCTGGTTGACTATCAAGCGATATATTTATGTTGAATAGATATTTAGTATAGAAAGGACTCATAAGGTGCTACATCGAAAGTGGGCCGATGCTATTAACAAGGACGCAAAAGTTTGCTTTCCACAATATACAATATTTTTTTTTTATTCGGAAGTAACGGCCAGGCCGTATTGCTCAATAGATACAATATACTGCCTCAATAAAATATGTTGGTAACTTCATTTAGTGTTCACGTTCTATAAAATAGCTAGCCATATTAACGCACATAAAGGCAAATGCTTTCATAAAGCTCGAGAATGTCTTAAACACATTTAAGCCGATTAACTCATTAGACCTCATTGACTCGTTACTCTAGTGATAACAGTGTAGGTGTCCCCCGTCCCCCATATACAGGTTTGACTATCCTGGAATGTGCAAACTAAGTCACAGAAAAAAAAATCAAAGCACATTAGTGCTACCCTACAAGAGTTGTTGTGCCACCCTAGAACAACAACCTTCCAATT
>KB672214.1:0-16788 GCA_000349105.1 Anopheles epiroticus | reverse complement strand
CATATCTCCGTCAAAAGATCGTTCTATTTACAGGGGGGGGGGAGGAAAGCGAACACATCGTAAATCAATCGTTAAAATGAAATCCTTCCCAGTAGTTGCTCATTGTAAAATAAATAACCCGAATGCAAAAGCCAACTGGAGGAAACATAAAGTAAATAGAGCATTTTAAAGCCAGCGGGAGTGTACTTTACGGCGTGCATAAATAATCGCACTCGCTCGTGTTTCCATTCGCGCGCTGGTGTCTCTTGCTTAATGGTAAATTTAAAAGGAATGTACAATATCTTAATGGAAACTTCTTACGTCATACAATGCACATCAAACATTACGGTGTAGGAGCTTTGTCGAGTGGCGAACGGAGACGAGCAAATTCATTCCACCTATGGTGATTTCCCTGCGCTAAAAGTACACTTCACATAGGTGGAACGGTCCTTGGGAAGCGCATATCACTTTACCGTTTTCCTGTGAAGAACAAAGCTCAGTCGACGGTGGTTTGAAAACTCGTGGGAAATCTGAAGATTATCTTGCGGTGAACTGGATCCAAGGAGAAAACAAATGATGCACAAAATCATATGGATACCGGTGGGCCGCAGAGGAGATAGCTTGTTTGCATAATATTAGAGTGTTTATTTTATTGCAAAGCGTTATCTTACCTATCGCCGATTTGATTTCATAAGTCGATTGGAAGCCATCAGTTCTATGTATGTGGAATTCATGGGTGAGAAACGGTGTCTATATATTGTCTAGACACTTTTAGGTTCCTTTTCCGTATGCTACGTATTGTTCGTCCATCAATGATTTGATGTATCGAAATAGCGCTTTGTTAAACATTAGAATAACGTTTTTTTTTCTTCTTTCTTCCCAAGAATGAATAATAACAGTTTATTTTAATGAGCGGTTTTTTGCAGTACGTCTGGTTCACTTCATGATCAAATAAGTAAGTATAAAAGAACTTAAATAACGTGGGATATTGTAAGAACACTTGCATCTATTGAACCAAAAACACTTGGTTCTCTGAGTTGTTTGTTGTGAGTAAGCGAACTGAACATTTGATATAATTTTTATATTAAATTTACACCTCAGAAAAGAAGAGCAAGTCATTTATGAATGTTCTACTAGCGAAATCCAAGACGAACGAATGGCCAGCTCATTCATGAACACACTGAACTGGATTCCCGTCGTTTGAATACTCGGAGAAATGGAAAACGGCCTTTCACGTTGTGAGTCATTTTTACATTTTTTTTTCAACTCTTCTTTGCGTGGGCCGAATCGCTTCAACAATTTATCATAATTGGCTCCTATTTTATAGTTTTTTTTTTTTCAAACAACATCTTCAATGACTTGTCTTATTATTTAGATACATTTTTAGGTATCTGTGCCAAAAATAAATAAAAACAACTTAAATTACAATTGTAGTTAAAGACTTAAAAAGACTTCGCAGGCTGCCTTTTAGGCTCGTGTAGGCAGCATCAGGTCCGCGGGCTTTGGAAACAGTTTGAAGGCCCCTGTTCTTGTTCAATTACAAATCATGACATACTTGGATATGTATCTAAAGTAAGTTCTAACCAGTTAAGAGGATCTTGGAAAAACTTATTGCTAATTTTTTGGTGTGAAATTCAAATAACTTTCAAGACACTTTTTGCCCAGAAACAGATAAAATTACACAAAAAATTAACAAAATGCAAATGTCCATTTGTAATGAGAAATGAACACCATACTTTTTCCTTAGCAAAATGCTCCAATTCTATCTCATTATAACTTCCTCTTTTTATTGCCCGAGCTCGCTCTCCCAATCTCATCGAGTTCCACGTATCACCTTCTAATGTAATCAACCCATCTAAAACACCCGAACTATTAAACTAATTCAAATAGCACTTAACTGCTACTCGCGTATGCTAATTCCATCAAACTAATGCATCATCCAATCCGAAGCCTGCTCAAACACTCATACTACTTCCCACTGCGAAAAAAAAAAATCGATCACCCCATCCAATCCTTGAGACACACAAAGTTTCCTACCAGCGGATCAATCACACCAACCAAGCCCGCCGGCTCAAATTATTGAGCGATTGAATTAATTCATGCTAATGGCTATCACTTGCCACCAGAGAGTGTGTGTGTGTGTCGGATCTCGGCTCATGCATCCCCGGAACGCGATGCATCAATCTCGCGCGTTCGATCGGCGCTCGGGTGATGAGATAATTAGATTGCAACCCAAAACATCCCCCACGAGATGCATCACACCCAGTGACACCCCTCCCCCGCCCCCGTTGGTAAGCTCTAATCATTCGCGGGAAGTTTGCTAGACGGGATCTTAGCGTGTTCTTGGAACACTGGGTGGGCGAGGCAGTGTCTGTGTGGCACATCATTACCGAGCGGCAAAATTACACCCATCGAACGATGGCCGCTCATCCTCACCCCGTCACCGTCGGATTCTGTCGCGGTGCCGCGGTTAATCGATAACCTTTATTGCCCTGCCCTCGCGCTGTACAGGTTCATGGCGCTCCGGAGCGACCGCTCGGATGATAGTAAGACGGTGTCATTTGCTACACGCGAACCGCGTCATCCGTGATGTGAGTCGCGCGATTAGCTACAGCACGCTGCGCTGCATCCCATTGACCGAAGCACCGGGGCGCAGTGTGGCGAACGAGCTGCTCAGATGTTTACGGATGGTTTCGGTTAATTTACGTCAAACGTCAGTTTGTTGGTTGGTGCGCTACTGTCAGCTGCACAGTGAGAGGCAGTGCGAGAACAGCATTTCTTAACCGCTCGTAACAATTTAGGGCGAGCTGCACTGGAACAACTTAACGTGGGCGCGAAGGGAAGCTTTATAGTTATTGAACCCATAACCATTAATCAGGCAGCTGCGCCATTGTCAGCGCAGTTGATTGGATTTGATTTTCCGCAAGAAAAAGAAGGGTTCGATGTTAATTGTTTTTGTGAAAAGCTCGTTCGGTGTTCAATGGTGTTGATTTATTCAATAACAATTTGCTTCCGGAAAATTCCGGCTTGCACGCTGACCGGGGCGAAGACAGTCAGTGACGACGTATGATAAATTATTCATTTGATTGCAGCCCAGTGCTCCCTGCTGACCCTGTCGATGGTCGCTGAAGCGAGAGTGCAATCTCATCTGCACTCAAACGATCGGCAAATCGGAATCAATTGCACGGTCCGGTTGCAGGTCATCTTTTCCCCACGCCGCCGGATGCAATGCAAAACACTTTAATTAACGTATCGTGAAGCCGGACAAATGCGGAAGATCTATTGCAAAATGATGCACTCAATCGGAACATCGATGTCGGTTGGAATTAATTAAAAATAAAATTGGAACAGCAGCATCTAGCTTTATGTGTTTTTGTGATGCAATTGAACCCATAAGAGTGTGGATCGCATTATTTTGATTCAATGATTGTTTTCTTCACTAAAATTTTATACGATAAGACTGTTTTAAATCCACAGCAGTTTTACTTCCCCAAATTTTTTCCTTTAAAAAAATATATTTGATGTTGAGTAAATTTAAAATAAAAAGCAAGGTTTAAATTACATTAAATTAAATCTTTGTTAAGTTTTATAAGGATACTTCACTTTCCCGAGAATGAATAAAAGGCTTTAAATTCTATCAGAAGGCCAATAGAATGACTTATTCTTAAATTTTATTCTTATTCCATTTCGTAGAAATGCATTTTTTTCATTGCAGAATTGCACCTTCCTCACCACCACAACATTGCATAAAATAACCGTTAAGGCAATAATCATCACATATTTGTTCTACTGACCTCGGCGAAACTCTTGTGCCTTTTGTCGGCCGTCCACAGCGCCATCCTACCGCCCAAGGGACTGTTTGTTAGCTTATAGTACATTAATTTTCACGACTTTCGCAACTGGCGGCTTGCCACCTGCATCACCGCCTCTTAAGCGACCCGTTACCGCGCACATACGTGCGGGAAAACGCTTCGGTTTAGCATTTTTCTAACCGCAGCTCGAAAACGGACAAACTTTTGCACCATCAAATCCTTCCGTACGTTACGCCACGTGGCTTTTCCGGCGTTCAGTTATTTCCGTCCGCGCCAACCACCCGCGAGCATCCGCATTCGCGCAGGTGGTAGTGGCGGCAGGACAGCCAAAACTTTTCACCTCCAAGCACCACCCGAAGCGCACGGATAGGGAAAATATTTATCGCTATAGTTTACCTTTTGCCCATGCCTGGTGCGGTGCGCATTCCGTCCGGCAGTCTAGTTTCACGACCAGAAGCAGATGGTGGAACGATGTCACCATTTATTTTATGCCATTTTCGGGTAACGTTTCGCGAAATGTTTACGGTGTAGCTCTCGTGATTCGTTGCTGTTGAAAGGGTTTGCCTACTTTTTTCGGTGTGAAACTGTCTGCTTAGAGTGGAGAGTTTTGGGAGAGGTGGTGTTCTTCTCGGAAGCTGCAGGTCGGCGTGATGGTAGAGATACAAAACAGATTAAGTAAGCAAATTGGTTGCTTTAAATTTCACGTTAAAGTAAAGCGCAGTGAAGTGGTGGCAAAAGGAGGCAGTGTTACTTTTCTCAGAAAAAAGCGTGACTCCCGAAACTAATAAAAAAACTGTTCACTCTACCCAGCTTTTATGAAATGAGATAACACCTGACACATTTTATATGGTAATTATTATTAGAAAGTTAGTCAAAAACATAATTTTTATTTATATAAATGCATTCAAAGTTTCTATTAATCAAGTGCGTTTATAATCTCATGGCATCCGGCATATTCAAAATAAAGAAAAGTTGTAAAAACGTGTTACGGTTAAGATCATACAATATGATTTATTCTTAGAACCAACAGTCATCCATTAGAGCCATTGAAAGAGATGTTAAGGTAAAATGACCGAAAATAAAAAAAAAATCAGAATAAGTAACTCATAACACTAATAAATATACGATATTTCTTCTTCACTAAATAAATATTGAACGAATAGTATTGATGGATGGATTGTTCCCTCTCTACGGACTGTTATTAAAAATAAATTGAATAGCTCTTTGTGTCAAAACACGTTAAAACCATGCCCATTGAAATGGTGAATACCACTATATAAAACTATATATTCAATAAAAAATATGAAAAGAAATCGATTACCTGTAAATTTATATAATGATGTTATTTAACCACCGTTTAGGATACTGTGATTGATAATAGTAAGCAACTTACTAGAAGTATTCGGGCCGGCTCGGTGGTCTAGTGGTAACGGCATAGGCCTGTCAAAAAGCCCAACGTCGCTATCGAATCCCAGTTGGACTGCTATGGGTGGGTACACTAAGTCTCAAAAAAAGTCAAAGCAAACTAGTGCTCTAGTAGGCCTTAACATCACCCTACAATGGTTGTTATGCCACCCAATAAGAATTTGACTTTACAGAATTTAAAGGCAATAATGCTGAATTTTATCATGGCGTGGTAATAGCTACACCGTATTCATTTTCACATTATACGTTAAGCCTGTCAAATTTACTAACACAAAATAAAAAGTTTCAAGCTTGCACACGATTCTTGGTGTAATTTTGCTTCTACTGAATAAGCGTTCAATCCACTATTTATATGTATTTTCGGTGCGTTTCATTAAAAGACGACGTATATTGCTTGTCAATTAGACATCTGGTGTTCACCTGACAAAAATTTCAATCAAAGTTGTGGAAGAAACCAGCAAACTATTCTTCTAAAACTTCAAACAATTATTGGATTTTGGATTTTAATATTTTACATCTTACATGAGATTTGCTGTAAGTTCAATGATTTAATGTTAATAAATTTAAAGATATCTTAAGCTAACCTTAGTAAGGTGTCCATCTTTACCTACGATCTCCTAAGTTATTTGTTCAAACCATTACCACGCATTGCTAGTTCCGTGTAACTTTTAACATTTGTCTTCTTAAACGTAACACTACGCGCAGACTAGGATAATTTAAATATTTACAGTTCGAAGAGCCATAAGCTTGGGAATGGAAATAAATTAAGAAATGCAAATTGTAAACGGTACCGGTTAATCTGTTTGGCAAAACTGCCCGCTAATTCAGCTTAATAGAGTTTGTAATAATCCTATACACCTATGAAAAGAAAATTTCTTAAATACAATTGAACAAAGGAAAATATCTGGCCAAAAGTAAGTGGATTTTAATTTCAACGGTTCTCACATGCGTAGTTTTGGCTTGTCTCGAGTTATCATTCCTAGACGTGTTCGGAAATCAGTGCTTTCCAAGTGCTTATCAGTTGGATACTTGTTTTGCCATCCCTCGTTCAATCCCTCCCTCACTCTTCCCTCATCTCACCAATGTTTTCTTTCGTAACGTTCCAAAATATTTGTTTTCCCTCAAACCTCACAGCTGTCCATCGAAAGCTCCTACCGTCTTTCTTCCGTAGATTGTGGGCGATTGCTCCGATTGGGCTAGAAACCCAAACCAGTGTAAATCATATCTTCTCCCCATACGCTTGGATTTACGGTGGACGTTATAAAACCATACGCACACAAACCATCGTCGTCGGCGCCTTTTTCAGCTTTCCCACGAAGCTTCAGAGGATTCATTTCCCGATAACAGCAGCAGCAGGGATTTACACTGGATGAACGGAATTCAATAAGATCGGTTATCGGACTGTGCAAGCAGTGAAGCAGAGCAACAATCGAAAGAAAACAAGACAAACGACGAAGGTTGGAGAAGCTGTTGATTCTTATGGGTGAAAAGTTTCGGGTCGACCGGGTGGCGGGAAGGCTGCTTTGGGTGGCCTGTTTTTGTTTATTGCTGGGTGCGGTTGATGTGATTTTTGAGCAAAACTTTTGATCCAGCTTTTTATCACATCCAAGTGCGGCCGCTCGATGGGCTTGAGAAGTTATTTGGGTGAAGAAATTTATGGCTTTCCAAATTCTGGGGGTAGGAAAACAAGGAGTTTTGGGTTATCGATAAGCCGCAGCTAGCCCAGCAGCAGGTAGAGCCCGTCACATTGATCATTCCCATCACATTGCTGCGCGTTAATATTAACTGCAAATGGGTGCGGGAAATCGATATCGAGAAGGAAACGTTTTTATAATCGATTCATAAATATAATAGCTTAGAAATAAAGTATCTGAACGAACCACACCGAACTGACTGTGGCAGCTGGCGTATGACGTAGGAGTAAATATATCATGAGCAAGCTTTTAAAAAGTGGGAAGCTCACAAGGCTAGAAGTCGTTGATTACGTTTGCTCATAAACTTTATCGTTCTATGCTTTGAAACGCGATGGTTTTATTTTTCGTTACTACAGTAGTAAGTCAGTCAAGTTGTGCTGTGAATATTGATCAAACTTTCTGAAAGCTATAAACAAGTTGTATATAGCTGTAAATGCTTTAATTGCCACAAAAATTTGTAATAAAGCACCGAATAAATTGAGAAAATTACCTTGCAAAGTACCTAAAAACCACTCAAAAAAGTGTCTAATCTCCATCAGACGATGGACAGCTTTGGCGCATTTAAAAACAACCCCTAATTATACACCCTTTTCTCTGCTCTGATCGTAATCTGTGAGTGAAATAAAAAAGAGGAAAAGAAGTTATCTAGGGGTCCCATCAATCCTCTCCCCACCCACTTGACTCACCAAGAAGGAGGTTCACGCTCACCACCAAGGAGTTGCCCAAGGAAAACCGTTTTCCACATTCTTCAGCAAGAAACTGTCAAGTGAGATTTATTTGAAGCTTAAGTGTTTTTCTTGCCGCTGTGTCTTTTGGATCCGAGCGACGCTTTCGCCGCGTGTAGGTGCCGGTGCGCAATATTTAAGTTAAGGGATACCATTTTCTTTACCACTGAAAAGGGTAAGGGTGAAAGAGAGATTGGGTTGAAAGCAAAGCTTAGCTTGGCAGCACGTGTTTGCAATCCGAACAGGAGGTAACATGATCGTGTGCTTAATGTTGCTTTTTTTTTCTCCCCCATAGACACAGATTATGTTTACCTCTGTACACTGACTTTGGAGTCAATCACATTAGAGCTTGTGAAAATGGTATCATTCGCTGCAGCTGAGAAGGGGGTTAACCACGAAATGTAATTAAACTTACCCATAAGTCTACTTTGCGTTTAACTTTGTAATGTTATCACTTTCGATTCCAGGAATGGCTGAAGCGGTTAGGGGGTTGTGCAATCCATGTTGATTTTTCAGGGATTGCACTTTTGGTTTGTGTCTATTACAAGATAACAAGATTGCACACGGCTTATTTTATTTCTAGATATGTTTGTAAGATAATTTTCTGTGACTTGTATGAAGCGATATTTTTCATACATTTTACATGGAAAAATATGTATTATTTTAGAACAATTAACTAAGGTGTCTCTAAGACTATTTAAGAGCCCTTAATTTTGCACTCTATTGACAAATATACGAAGACAGCATGCAAAAAACTGTCTATTGCAAACATAAAATATTTCTTTTCGTTCATTACATTCACAAAGAGTTCATCGAGAAACAACTCAAATTAATGTCCTGTGAGGCACGAAGTTAATTGTTAACAGTTACAGCAGAACCTCAATAGTTGGATTCTTTTCAGTTGTGTTACTCGTTGGTTGATACCTCAATAGTTGGGTCGTATGCCAACTAACGAGGTTGTCAAATTTTATATTAATTTGATAGGTTTATGTACATATGGTTCAACAATAAATATAAAAAAAATATTAATTATCAATTATAAGAGATTCTGTCCTCTCAGATCAAAAGCTTCAATCTGATCGATCATTAAAACGCTACACAATATGTCCAATAGTTTCATAATCTTTACGCAACCATGACCATTTCCCAGGAAAAATATAAGCCGGATCACACGCAATCAATGTTATTCATCCTTTCTGCCTTACCATTATTGTAGATTACAGATCAAAGCATTAAATTCTGTTCTGCCATTCGTGTTGCAACAAGAATCAATAATAGGAATAGCAAAACCATAGAGATGAAACCGAGCCTGCCCTTTTAGCAGGACGTTTATTTGATAGGAGACACAGATGAGAATCTCTTTAATCCATTTTCCAAAAGTGACCTATTCTCATTTGACATATTGAACTGTGTTTACTCTAGCGGAAATCTTAAAAATGACCAAACAGCGGCAAAACATCCAAAACCATTGTCCACTTCGTCCCTCTACCATTGTCGTCATCAGCTCTAGAAAATACAGAAAGAGGACACACAAAAAAGGAAGCACAAAAAAGTCAAACCCACATCTTCCACACTCAATCCTCCTCCTCATCCCCCCCCCCCTCCACCTTCTTCGGAGAATTCGTTGCGTTCGTTTGCAGTAATCAATGAAACAAGGATCTTCTTTACTAAAAGTAGCTGATCTAAGGGTATAAAACTTGGAAAGAGTCGCGCAGGCCGGCTTCAAGCACGCAATGGAAAATGCTGGAAAATATTGATCACTCCTCTCCCCCTCCCTACATCCGCCCCTTTCCTCCTCCCTTGAATTGACAGCAAAACTGTCCCGGCCAGTCCCGGTTTGAAGCTTTGCGCGGAAAGCGTACCCTCATCAAAGCCGCTTTGATGCGACATCCTTTTCTGTTTTGTTTTTTTTTTAAACTGTCCACTTGCCAAAAATACATTCAGTGGAACGGAGCGCGCGAGCGCCTTCCCGCTCGCATCGATGACGACACAGAGGAGAAGAGAAGATTGTCGCAAAGCAGGTCAAAATTGCTGTCACCGTCCGCCGGCCCAGCTTAATCCATCAATCCCAGTGGCTTAAATGGGGGCCTTACTGAATAGCGCCCAAATTGAATCGTTTCGACATAAGCGTTTCCCCACCGAAACCGTCCGGATTAATCCGATCAATTGGGTCCGTACTTCGCAGCCAATTTAACGCACTGCGCCGCCAAACAACAGACACACCAACGCCAATCTGTTGATTTATGAAGTTTTGCTGCCTCACAGCCAAAGTGTAGACTTGCCTCGTTCGGTTTCGAGCGGTGCGAAAATCCTTCTTGCAGCCTGTGTCAATCTTCCGCATCGGCTCGGTCGTTTCTTTCACAAAATGCACTTTTACACCTGTTTTCCAAAAATACACACGTTTCTCAACACTATTGATTCACCCATCCAGCATCTCACACACTCGCTGATCAGATCACCCAACGGGGGGCGTGATGGAACGGAACCATCTTCACTTTAAAGGCTTGCTTTACACAATGTAGGAACGGAAGCATTAGTGCACTCTGCCGAACACACTTTTCACTCACTTTGCAATTGATTTAATGTAATTGGCACTTGTCAGACGGCCGCTACTTTCATCTCGAGCGAGCGAGTTTCACTTCACTGTTCCACTTTGCTCACTTGCACCTTCGATTTTAAGACCGGTATGATTAAACACTTTTTCATCTACATCTCCAAGAATGCAGCTCTCTTAGAGGGCGTACCCTACACCTTAGCTGCACTTTCCCATTGCACGTCGGATTTTTTCCGTGTAAGCACACACACACATCAAACCGCACCAAATCACAACCACAGTTTACACGCGGCCCTTCGGAAAGGGAAAACACTTGCCGGGGCGAATGCTAGCGCGAACGGACCGGAGATGTAAACCGAGCACGTCGAAACGGCCGTGCACACCTTGACGCGTTGTTCGCCCGTACGCGTTTGGCGGTGGAACTGTTCGCGACTTGTGCTGCTGCCGGTGATGGAGGCGCCAGTTACAATCGGGTAAGGCTCGCGCATGAACCGTCCGGTTGTGTGTGTTGCGCGCGTGGTCGGATGTTGCACGTGGATGAATGTTGCGCATGAACCGCGTACAGTGATGGTAACGGTTGTACGTTTGCAGCAGCTGCCTTTCAAGTATTTAGCAATCATTTTTTCATCCATGTTTTCTAATTAAAATTTCTTCAAACCGAACCAAAAATTATTAATTTTATTTATCAATCGCGCATCGTAGCCTCTTACCTATAGTCGTATGACCCTTATTGTTTTGATTCCACTAAGTGAAAAAACTGTTTCTAAATTAGTTTGATATCTGACTCATTTTGTTGTATCAATAAATATTTTTATATTTTGGTAGGAGTCATTTTACATAGAAAATACAACAAGATGAAAGCTAAATTATTTTTATCAAACAATTTTCTCATTTTTTTTAACAATTTCGAAAACATAATATCTGTTTACTCATATTGAAGTGTATTTTTTAAGGACATTTAATAAAAGTAAAAAAGTGTTCTTAAAGCATTTTTAAATAAGCTGTTATAAAGTATATTTTCATTTACCAATAGACTTTTGGAATGCTTTTGGAAAATCCTTGTTTCAACAGACATTTCAAGGGAAAGCCTTTTGGAATGCACTGATTATATTTCCAATAAGGTCAAAACAAAAATGTGATAAAAGATTAGTAATATTAATTTTAGTAATATTATTTAGCATCTTAACTTACGCTTACATGAGCCTGATGCTGGACTAACACGCTTAAAGATCTCACTGTTTACAAGAATAAATGTAAATGATGTTCAATTGTCGACTGAGAATACTAGAACCAAATTAAATGTTTAAATTTTTGCATTTTTATGTCTCTTTCTTAAAGGGTCTTATATCATCAATATTTAAACTTTTCTTGAAAAACAGACAAAGATCACATTTAAGTTTGTTGTAGTAATAAAGTGTTTATGAACGAAGTTACTAATAGGGAATGAACTTATAATTGCACTCGCGTTAGTTCATTCTCTTACAAGCGACACTTCCATGCAACAGAATTCATCAATCCGGTACACATTTCGGCTAGTTCATGCAACACAGTCGGACAAAAATAGAAGGTTTTGTAATATATTGTTGGAAAAACGATATTTATAAAACATTGTAGATTTTTTGAAATAAAAAGCAAAAATGTTAAAAAAAACAACAACACTGCTGAGGTAAAGGTAAGGGTAAATAGTTACCACTGTCATACATTGTTTCAAAATATCGTCTTTACCATCTTTACCGCTACATAGGTGTGTTCCAAACCATCTTACCCATTAAAATCTCAATTTAAGAGAAGATTACAATCCACACCAGCGGTCAGTGTCGGGCCAGGTGTCCAAGACACGATTGTTTTTAATTATTTCCGACACCCCTTCTGGCAGCCAAAACATTCGTGATGGAAATGTGCCCAAAAGGCAAACGACCATTGAAAGGGCACCATACTCTACCTAGATGCAGATGGATCAATGGGAATCATCATTACATGGTTGGTTGAGACATCATTACATCCCGTCATCGTACATTTCAAACAATTTCTAACGTCCAGTACCAACGGCCTGACTGGCATGAGTTCGTCCTACCTCATCGAACTCCGACGCCGTGCAAAACACACAACGAAAACCGTCTTTTGTGGTCAGGGTGGAGACGATTTTTCATGAATGAGCCTGAGCTGAACGCGTTGCCAGAGTGACGGCCCGAAACAAGGTCGAACGGGTGGATGGGGGAAAATGGACGGTCATGGTCATCGGTTCACGACCGCCGTCACCACACCGGCTATAGTTAGAACGCGCTGTACGCGTCAATCCGATCTCGAAGAATTTTCGTGTTTCGTAGAAAGAAAGTAATAAGATGATATCGATTGATTTAGGAAGGTAGAAAAACATATTTTTTTTCCTGTTTACACATACTGTTCGAAAGCTATAAATGGCTGAAAAAATTGGGTCTCAGTACATAGAAAAATAATTCCCAAAGATACCACCAGAATTGAGCTGCACAAAAAAATGTCAAAGTTAATTTTGTGGCAGTGGATAATTGATTGCCTGCAGGCAAACATTTCAATTGTGCTATGATGGATGCTTTGACAATGATCTGCTTTCCTTTTTTAGATTCATTCAACGTAGGTACCCATTACCCATAATTTGTAATGATTTGTGTTTTCCTGATAACACTGTATGTTTCATTTATGATAGTAGTAAATGGTGCCATGAGTTACCTTCACAAAAGCTAGGCCTCATGCATCATGCATGAGTCGTAATGGGGCTGCATATTTTGACAAAAGCTGTCTGGCATGTGTCGATGTTGTGCTTTTATGTTGATAGAAAAAAGCGAATAATGTTTTGTCAAAGAATTTCAGGGAAAATTTTAATAAGTACTTTATGTAGTGAAAAAGGAGATACAAGCTCATTCTATGTCCATCACTTGCCGTATGATATGGGTCCTCACATCGATACGCTCTTACAATGAGTTGTTTATTAGGATATTAAGGATCTTATCGGCCTATTTGGCCTCAACCATTTGCATAAGTACACTGCAAAGGATAATCCGCCACGCAGTACTGTCAATCCTCTCTCTCTCTCTCTCAACTTCACTAACCCAAGAACGACACGCAGAAAGGCACAATTATTGATTATTGTTATCTCGGCTACCGGGCACCAATGGTTATTGCCGTATGGACCCGGCTTCCAACAGCAAATACTAAACAGCATATGTACCATAATACCGTATGTATTCTTCTGCACACCTTCTGCCACCACCGGGCGGTTCGGCTAATAGATTCAAATCCCAGCGCAACAGGAGTCCTTCGCGCCGTGTGCGCTTATGTTTACTTCTTATGACAAGGGAAAGTATTACACCAAGCTTCAATGAACCGCATTCCCTTGTCGAACCGGTGGTGGTGGTGGCGGTGGTGGTAGGTGTGCTATCGATTTTATGTAAACGATCGGCACGCTCGTCGTCCGTCGCAGGGAGGAAATTAAATGCAAATAAAGCTCTCGCTGCTGCCGTGGGCCTTGAACACAGGCGGCTACTTTTCACCCTACTTATTAAAGTTGAACATTGTGATTGTGTAGTGTTTCTAATCATAGCGTTCGCGACAAGCACCCGTCACCGTAAGGATACTCCAACTGTGAAAGCTCCGTAGAATATTGCACCACTGGTGTCAAGAATTCTGCAAGGATTAAATTCTAGAATATGATTTGGGACAGTGGAGCTGCTCTGGAAGCAGACAGTTTGCAAGACTACAATAGCTTCATTCCAAGCAGCGTCGTAAACTTTCTCCATCTGGAGTTTGGCTGTGCGGCGATGATGTGCTTCGCTGTTGCATGTTTGCCGTGCAGTGTGCTGGTAAACTCGCATTAACCATAACGTTCTGTTTACTATGCAAATGACATACCGCTTGACAGTGAGCACAGGGAGAAAATAGTTTTCATGTTTTTTTTTTCGGGTGGAACGATTGTATCTTGTTGCTGGAAACAGTTATCGTAAAATAATATTTTATTATGAGACATTAATTTAGGGAAATGCATCACAGAAAAAAGGGGGTTCCATTGTCTATTGTCAAGTGAAGGTTAAAATTATTTTAAATTATACAAAAAACTAATTTTAGATCTAGTTTCAACATTCAAGTTGAAGTTTCAAGGTTAGAAAATTCAAAGTATAAAATAACAATTTTAGGTACAATGAGATGAATGGGTAAAACTAACAAAGAGATCTCAATGGTTGTAAAGACTTGTAAAGATTGTACAGATAAAACAAGGAAATTATTTATTACCACCGCACAATTTCATGATTCATGGTGAATTTAATTCAATGGGCTTTAAACTGTCAATCAGCAATGGTTTGTCTTCATCCGGTTTGTGGTTTGCCATAATGTTTTTGCTAACGTGTGTTCAACTAAACGAAAAGGCTTTGAGTTTCCTTAAACTTTATCGAAAGGGAAAATTTTATGTTGGTTTGCTTTTTTTTTAAAATAAATTATTTAAAGCAAATTAAATGGCTGATTTTAACGAAACATTTTATTACAAGCAACACAAGACGATGTTGTTTTAAAAGATAGGTGGGTTGATTTAACAAACATGAAGCATTCTTCAAAATATCACTCCCATCCTCTCTCTTTCTCTCTCTCTCTAATTTCTAATTTATCATTTAGGAAGAATAATTGTTCTAAACGCTTTAATCGAATTTTTTTCCAGAGCATCAAACCACTTCCGAAAAAGGCCCTACATCAGACAACCCCAAATCATACCGTTCGGCGGCAAATGATCGTTTCGGGAAAGTGTTTCCAAATCCAAAAATAAGCCCCAAAACACGATAAAACAAAATAGCTTTGAGCCATTCCGCCCCCGCTTCAAAACAGCCGGATGAAGCATATTACAATCTAAACATTTTTCGTGTGCACCCATCCGGCAGAGATCCTTAACCTTGAACCTTCGCTCAACAAAGAGCTAGCCGGTGGAAGCCGGTGCGCGGGGGAAAGGAAAAATTATCATATAAATTGTTGTACGTACGTTCTGTACTCTTTTTAGCATACTCTTTTCTTTTCGGGTCTATGCGGTGCAAACCTCTTGATGGTCCTGTCAAAAAATCGTTGCTCGCATCCATTGTTACCCACCTGTGCCGGCGTCATTTTTTATCCATGCTACATTGCCTTCCGAGGCTTTACGAGGGCACCGATTGGTTCGATGCTGTCAGGTTGGAACCTAGCGCACTGGTTGCGGTACTTTGGTGAAGTATAAATCCAGCACCGCAAAAGAAGCAAAACCCCCGAAAAGCTTGATGAAATTATGAACTCCCACAACTATTTGATCGTTTCCAAGCCCTTGGAAGGCATGGCTTTGATGGTGTCTTTTTCGCTGCAGTGAAGGTGAAGAAACGTAGTACGACGAGTTGGTTCGCTGAACAATCGCGAACTTGACATTCATGTAACGCTCATCCGTGGCGCGTTCCTTTGCGCGAAGACAGCCACCACTAGACTAGACGAAGCTGTAAGTTGAAACAGTGAAACTTTATCTCTTGGTAAGAAACCTTATTGATTCCACCAGGCTTCTCGGATGGCCTTCGAACCATCTAGCGGTGCGCCACGTGATAGTGCTGCTTCTACATGATAGCTCCGATGCAAAATGAAATAAAACACATCTCCATTGCGCTTATTGAAAAGTGTACATGCCTGTGAAGTATTTGATCTTGGCCTGAAATAGTTGAGCCATACTCTGGCACATGGCAGCCCCTTGTTCCGGGCGGCGGTCATTGGGTAAACGGGTGTGAAAGGAGGATATGTTTAAGAAAAAGAAAAAGCAAGAAGCACTGTACCACCCTCGATAGCGTAACTAGATTGCAGCTGAGCAAAAGTTGAACCCATTTGCATTGATATGATCGGTAAAATGCACTCGAACGCTTGGCCGATTGCATACCGACAGGCGCTTAAACGTACGCTCCCCCTGTGAAAGCTGAACCCCTCTTCTAACAAGCTCTATAACAGGCAGCATTACAACGCAGGGAAATAGGTTGTAATTTGGGTGCTAGAAATAGATTTACACCGTAACAGTGCTGCTGATTGGGAAGGGTGTTTGAGTATGGTCGAGATGGTGAGGTGAATAAAAATGTTACCCTTTTTATTCACCAGCAGTGCAAGATCTTATTACGGTATAAAATTGCGCGTTAAATGGAAAAGTAATTTTTCTTTTTCCACGGTTATGCTTTTCATAAGCTTTATCTGTTTTTCGTGCTTTCGATTATAACTTTCAATTCATACTCTAATTGCAGAATGTATATTTCGATTGACCTATTGGAAAAAAATACGGAAAAAATACTTATCCATTTTAGATTCTATAAAAAAAAACACAAGTTTCATGACTATTGCTCACTTTTGCCCAATTGCTAGCACACCACTTTACGAAGGTGATTTATAGAACAGTTTCTTTCTATCCTCTGTTCCACCGAACTCTTACCTCTGCTCCACCGTCATCTATCCATGCTGCCGGTTCCAGTGCGGTTTTGCGGGTACCAGCGTTACGCAGTTCGTCTATGTCACCCTGAATAATGGGCTCATCGATCAAGCAACGCCTCGCTCGATAGCCGTTGGTGTTTGGTACGACCGTATCCCACGGA
>KB672212.1:0-17015 GCA_000349105.1 Anopheles epiroticus | reverse complement strand
CGAGATAGTTACACCAGGTATCGGTATTGGCTTCTTGGGACCAGTGCTATGTTCCTGGAGAGTATTATCTCAAGAAACGTGTGTGTAAAGGTCTACCCAAGAGACCTATATAACCGCTGGTGTGGGCATCGGACCTGCTAGTTTGGTAGCAGGACTATTTGCCCTATTACAAGTGTTATACGGAGAAGGATGTTCAAGCATTCAGAAAGGTGTTTTGCGAGGATTTTGGATCTGAAAGGAGACTCGTCCACCTCCGAGTAAAGGTATCAGAAGATCGAAAAGCAAACATAGTGAAGGAAAGCTGCGTATCTTGTTTGGGCACTTAGAGCTGGTATAAGTGTAACAGGATTGAAAACGAGCCTCCTAAAGATTGATAGCAAATTGGTTAGCCGTGAGCCAAACTATCAAACGAAAGTGGGACTGTGAGATAACCATGCTACTGATGGAAGCCTAGCCGCACTTCCTGAGACAGGCTGCGATGGTTTGAGCGCAAAAGGTCCAATTGATCCTAGTAAAAGGATCAGGAGAGAAGGGATCGACGTGGAGTGATCGTTGGCCTGAAGGGAGTTTAGGTGGTCTCCCCTAATCGGTTACAAATGATATGACGACATAGATCCCGGAGATAGTTACACCAGGTATCGGTATTGGCTTCTTGGGACCAGTGCTATGTTCCTGGATGGTGAGATCTCAACATGTGAGGAGCTGCCCAAGAGCTTCAGAGAGGGCTGTGTTGTGGGCATCAGTCCTGGTAGCTTGGAAGCAGGACTATAGGCCCGAGCACAAGAGCTTAAAATAGTGAGGGATGTCCAAGCATCCGGAAGAGATGGGATGTGTGGAAAGATCTTGAATTCGGAAGGAGGTTGGTCGGAGCCTCCGGGGTACGGGTATCAAATGATTTGACCACAATGGTCCCGGAGATAGTTACACCAGGTATCGGTATTGACTTCTTGGGACCAGTGCTATGTTCCTGGGTGGTAAGATCTCACCGTGTAAGAAGAGAGAGCTGCCCAAGAGCTTTAGAGAGAGTGTGCTGTGCTGTGGGCATCAGGCCTGGTAGCTTGGAAGCAGGTCTATTGGCCCGAGCATAAGCGCTGAAGATGGTGAGAGATGTCCAAGCATCTTGTATGGTGATTGAATTGAGCTGAAATGCTCAAGATGGAGACGGACGTAATGCGTCTGTGTATGGAAACGTACTTACTAAGTAACAGTGATCAGTTCCAGAACTGGTGCTGATTATTCTGAAGTAGAATTCCAGCTACTGGGAGCAAGGTTTGTGTTTGCCTAACTTCCAAGGGTAGACTCGGTATGAGTTAAAAAAAATATAACACATAAAAATAAAAAAAAGAAGAGTTGGAGGTGACGAGCAATTAAAAATTCTGTAAGAGAAGAATCAATGGCAGGTCATTACAATGTGATCTAAATAATGCAAACTGAATGCAAAAGGCAAAATTAGGCAAAAGGCGCTTCAAATATAATATATTAGTTTCAGTTGTCCAGTAAAGTAATTTACACGAGTCCATTAAAGCAAACCTGTTTAGTTATTTGTGAATTTAAATTTGCCTTTTTTATATAGGTTACGTCACTCGTAAAAACTTTCTCTGCTAAAAAGTGCCATTCACTACAAGCTTATAACATCTTTGCGCTCGCACGGAAACTGCCATAAACATTTTCATTTTCGTTTGTTATAAACGAACATAAACGATCTTTCAAATAATTATGAGAAAAATGTGTAAAAACCAATACACGCAGGATATCGGGACAAAAACCAGGATACATTTATTATGCAGTTAATCTAGCATTCACGAAAAAGTAAAATTGTTTGTTGAAAATTGCTTGAAATTGAAAAGACATTTACAGACAGGAAACAGAAAATTCAGTATGCAGCAGGCAATCTACCAAGAAATTTACTATACAAAAAAAATAAGTACTTCAACAAAATTCAGAAAGAATCAAGTTAAAAGACAGAATACAGCTTACGAACAGGAGGGAACGCATACGATTAAGAATAAAAGATAAAAAGGCAAACATAAGCTAGAACAAAACACAAGCTTGCACAAAATAAGGAGAAAAATTTAAAAGAGTTGATACATTTTGAGCTGAGAAAAAACCGTCATCGACATCCATCAATCAAAAGAGCTGTATTTCCTAAAGGTAAGTCAGTCACATTTCTCTCAGAATGCGCAACTATTGCCACATGTTATTAATCACAGGTTTTCGTTTTTTTTACAGATTGATGTATGGATTCTGTTCGTGTTTTTTTACAGTGAAACACGGCGTAAGAGTCGGTAATACAGCTAAATAAAAGCATGGCTGTGGTTAATAGCACTAATGATTAAAGTTAATAGCACTAATGGTGTTATAGATGCACAGAAGCACCGATAACAGATACACCACATAACATCAGGATAAAAAGACAATGCCAACAGTTAGTGACGAAAGACTCCGTTTGGAGCAAAATCACTACAATGTTCCTTCACTACACATCGCAGCAAAAGCATAATGAACCTTGGTGTTCGCTCAGCTGTTGTATTATTTGGGAACGAATGATTCTGCAGAAGCATCAAAACAGTATGGAGCCATGATGAACTCAACAGTTGAAGCTAAAGTTGTCTAAGCACGAAAGCTATGCAGGATTTGCTTAGAGAGTTGCAAAAGACTTATAACAGTTGGAAATTCATCTGGCCAATCCGCAAAATCCAATCATGAAAAATTACATTCCAAGCTATTCACATCTGAGAAACAGTAAGTGCGTTCCATAGCATGTGAAGCAACGGTATGGATGATGATGGTTTATTCGAAGCTGTTGCAATCTACAGCACACACGAAAGGTAAACTACAGCATTAGCTTCAGAAAGAGCTGTTTATTAATATTTTTGTTTCCTTTTTGCATAGGTTTTATCGTGCTACATATGGTCGTTCTACAACAGTTACCGATTGTATTTTATCATTCGAGTTGTTAACGATAAGGTAAGGCAGGCTTTCGTACAAAAGTCATAACTAAACAATAAAATAATTCAATTCCTTTACCCTTTTTATTTCACAGATCAACTCGTTTGGTAACTCTGAATTTAACTCCGGATGCTTTACAGCCAGCCAAATTGACCTCCAGCTAGTGTTCGTCCTTTTACGTCTTCAACATTCGACAATCGAGGCGAAGGTTTCACCGAACATTTTACGTATCTTTCATATAGTTCATTTAACTGTTACTCAGGCATTAGCGCGTACCAAACCAGGTTACAGATTAGTAGAATGAGGTATTTTTTGTTTTAATTTTGCCGTTAGAGTCCATATAAAGAATAGTTACAGGTAAAAAACGTTCAAAGAATTCAGAATAAATAGTTTGCCACACATCTAGAACTGGTATCCAATAAACAAAGATGTAATTCAAAACATTTGTAATAAAACTGGCTAGAAAACAAGATCTGAAACATCAATATTATGTGTACTGTGTTATTGTGGACGATTTTACTGCTTGCAACACTGGCCGGTAGTGCCGTTGCGAGATGTTGTGTCGAGGACGAAGGAATCAATGCACATTGACAAGGGTTTAGTAAGCTGGCTGCAGGCTCATTGGTTCACTCTTAGTTAGTGATAATCGAAAAGAAATTGTTCGTCTGTTTGTTACAATGTATCTAATGACGCCATATCTCATGACCACTGGTCGGTTACAAGCAACAAAGGAGCTTTACACCTTTTTCTCGGTACAATAGGAGCAGTTTTTATGTATGTGGAAAAGTAACGTACAAACCGAATTGCTTTTCTATTATTTATTACCTTTGAACAAACAATCACGGCTATCCGAAACATTCTCAAAATGCGTGTAATATGTTTTACATAATGTTCTTAATATTTGGCCAAAGTATTGCGTTTGGTCAATTCCTGTCTGACTTGGTCTTTCTGTTTCACGGTGTTCCTTATATCAAGATAGTCAAGTAACAAGGGTATGGGGAGGTAGTTCACACGGTGCTTCAGAAAAATAACTTAATGCAAATTTATACAAACAATACAATTGTTTTTCATGGAATAAAAACTAGACAGTTTGAAAAAAATGTTAAAACATTTCGGATCCATTCTTATCGATCGAATCATTGAAATAAGCGACTTAAAGTAGGTAACGCATGTTTTGACTACATCCTGATTTTATGCGATGAGGGTGCTTCCATTTCGTACTTGTGTGAAAGTAAAACCGAACAGAAACATTATTAATCAAGCTAGGGCATTTATTATTTATTTAATAAGCTAGTTCACTGGGATGACATTACACGATTCACAAGTATCCGCTTCGGTAATTTAACTGCTCTAAAATAATCCTGATATTTCCTGTCATCATTATAGGAAAGTCAAGCTTTTACATTTAAAAACTGTCTACGAGAGTTACTAAGAAAGACTGATTGTTTTCAAATTTACAGCAAAACAAACCAAAATCATGCGCAAAATTTTACATTCGAAGCAACAACATTTATGTTCTTGTGCTACATATGTTTACTTTTGATGGTGTAGCTTTTAATTTGAGCATTTCTTCATTTTTATAATCAATTTATTGAGTGCGAGTTTTGACACAAAGAGTCATTCCATGTAAATTAGCTTACAGTAAGTGTGATACATTTATGTGAGGGGCAAATGATTTTTTAAAATCCTTCTGAAAGTGGATGGATGGCTAGATTTTCGTTTCGTCAATCACTGAAACTGAGTAATCAAGAAAAAGAAGATTGTAAATTTGTCAATTGATTGAAAACCCTATGCTGTTTAAAATCATTGTAAGATTTCCACGTTTATATGAGATATTTTGTGTTATTATATGTTTTTTAAATGTTGATATACTTTTTTTTTCAAAAATTAGTAAATTTTTCAACAAGTACAGGCATTCAAAACTAAAGAATCATTTTATATTCAAGCGAAAATATTGGATTTTATAACAAAAATGATTTTTATTTTATTTCCGTAACGACGGCCTGGCCGTATTGCTTAAAACAAAAATAATATTCCGATTATTTATTTATTTATTACTCGATAAATCTGGACTCATTTATTACTATTCTTATTCTTCGGGCTTCGGTCATGTTCCTATTCAAGTTTTTGTTGTTGTTGGTAGGGTTCATAGAGGCTTTGGCTTTCTTTGAAGTTCTTTCGCCTCTTTTCCTGTTAAAGTTATTGTTTATTTTTATTGCAAAATTGTATTCGCTAATGTTTCACCTAGCGCTAGGTCGTTGGTCTGAGGGGTACAGGCGTAAGCCTATCATATGAAACCGGAAGTTGTATCGAATCCCATTCTAACTGCTGAAGATTAGAGTTTGAGTGTAGTAAAAGCTCAATAATTTAATAAATAAGCAAATTAGCTGTGTGCTAGGGCCTCGTTATGCCATGTTATTGAGAGACAATTTCGTTACTGTTAATAGGGATTTTATTGCTTTATTTTATTTAAATTATAAATCTTGTAAAAAAGCTGCAAAAACGTCTTGAAGTACCATTTATATAAAACTAAAAAATGCAGGCCGTATTTTAGAGCAATAAATCATTGATAAGCTATTACACTTAAACGAACGATTATATAAAAGTTTAGTTTTTTTTCATAAAATTTTTGTCGAAGTGTAGCACCACAGGTCGATTTATATTTGACGAGTGCCAGGTACAAAATTAATTGGAAGAGTGGAGAACTAATTTGACCTAAAGCCAAAGCACCCGATTACTTCAATTCTTAAGAGAAGAGCGGTTATTCGCCAAGTTGTGTCCAAAACTCCTACTTGGTCAATGATGCTCCGTAGTGTTGGTGGTTTTCAATGGAATGAGTGAATCATCTCTTTCTGTTCTATTTTGGTATCCACTTGTGTAAATGATTGCCCTTCGATTCTTATAATGTAAACAAATTTATCCAACCTCATGTAAGATACACCAAAGAAAGAAACGCCGTCGAAGCATGAAAGCTGGGTTTGCAGATTTCGTGTGCAGCACAGTATGAAGGTAAGCGTTACAATAAGCTGACCAGCATTTTTCCACTTCTGTCCGAAATCCCTGAGTGGCATATGAAGCACGTAATGTTAGTGTTACAGATTGTTCTTATTGTGCTATTAAACAGCGGCAACTCTGCTGAAACACATTCGGTGGTACAACACACGAATGAGAGTGAAAATTCGAACAAAACAATCGATGACGATAGTGTTTGTGAGATTTGTGAGATCTTAACAACCGTTCACTACCGAGAACCCGACAAAGAGTTTTCCATCAACTTCAACTGCAATGTGCAACCAGTGAAGAATGCACACTCGGACAAGGTTTTTCGTAAGGTGAAGAGCTACCGTGTCGATGGTCGGAACGCGTGCAGCAATACGCAATTTGGTTTGGAATATCTGAGTTTTCCTGAAACAATAACTGCACTGGTGTTGGATGGATTCCGCATTCGCGAACTGGAAAGCAATCCGTTTCGTGAGTGTCGTAACCTTGAGCAACTGGAAATAAATGCGTGTACTATAGAACATGGTAGTACCGGTGTTTTTCATAATCTGACAAAGTTACAACAGTTAGTGTTAAATGGCAGCATGTTTGATCAAATGAACGATGACGTGTTTCATCATTTGGAACTATTGAAGGAACTGTTCATTGAAAATTGCACAGGGATAAAATTTACCACGAGTGGTTTGAAAAGCGTCCTAGCAATTAATGTAGAAAATATTGTAATACACCAAATGTCTTCAATATTCGATACACTACCTTCAACGTTAAAGACACTCTATTTCGTTAATGTCACCTCGCAAGTGCTACCAAATCTAACATTACAAACGTCCGAGGAGGAACAAAGTGTCTTGAATAGTATAACTGTAGTGAAATGTTTCCTTAATTCGATTGAAGTGAAAAATATGCCACTACTGACTTCATTAAATCTTTCAATGAACGCACTGTGTGAGAACACTATCGAACTGAGAAATCTTCCTTCTCTGGAGAGATTGACATTGAGCCACAATGTTTTATGTAGAGTTTTAGCATCACTGTTTGTGTTTGGAAGTTCGTTAAAAATAATCGACCTTAGCCATAATAAAATTTCATTCCTACATCCAGACGCATTCAGTGCATCACCCTCGCTGCGGATGGTAAACCTGTCGAACAACCTGCTCTTCAGCATGGAACATTTTCATCTCCAGCCCCACATCGAACGAATCGAAATCGATAATAATCCTTGGGATTGCGCCTGGTTAAACAAGTGTCGATTTTTCGACCCATCACTGTTTGAAGTGTTTCGGTACAGCAAACGATACGATGTACTCTCTGTGTGGGGTCTACCGTGCATACTTGAGCCTACCACAACCATTAAAAGCTATCCCCCGTTTGACCCGACCGAACAGCTAGCGACGGAAGCTTTCCCAGCTACCTATAGCTACCCACAAGGAAAAATATTCCCTAATGACAGGAAAGTATCCATCTTTCGCCCATTGTACACTGTTCCAAATCCGTTAAAAGTACTCATAACGATATCAGTCGGTGTATTAGTTTCAAATGTCCTCATTTTGCTGTACAATCGGTATCGCCAAACATTGCACGTTCCTTTCTATCGGCTTCTTTCGAAAAGTGATTCAGTAATTGGTGATGCAGCAACAGAAAAATGTACATCCTTTTGGTACGAGATGCCTGTTTACGGTGACCCTAATGCTTTGCCAAAAAATCACATTTACGAAGAGATTTGTGAGTCGAAAACGTGTCGTGATTTATATGATGCGTTAAACTTCGTACGAGCAGAAGAACAATAGGCACAGGTAAAACAGTATGAAAAGGGCTGTGTTACGACTCACAAATCAACAAAAACAAATTGAGTTCTTTTATAGAGTAGAGTTAGTTTTCAGTGAATAAGAAAATAATATCTGATTTTTATGATATAAAACCATGCTTTAACCTTCATTTAATTCCAATAGAGATATGCGTTGTTTATACATATTTCGTACATTTTGATATCGTACACCATCGTAACTTTGTGAATAGAGTTCACAAATCAAACACTTCATAAGTAAATAAAGTTTTGTTCATTGCGATCCTATTAGCGGTTAGATACTTTTGGAATTATTTTTTTGTACATTATGGTGATCTTGTAAAATAAATAAACAAAATGGTTATCAAAGTCTGGATATGAAAATATTACCCGGTGGCTGTACCGCGAATTACGAAGTATAAGTGATATCACATACAGGACACGATCAAAGGGAGAGAGGAAGTTGAGCGAATGGGTCAGAAGTTTTGATGGAGATTGAGATTTCAACGGTTTCTATTTTACTATTGAATTTTATATTTAGTGGAAGTTAAAAAAAACACCAGGACCATCAGATTCATTTTCATAAAAGGCCATTTGTTGAATCATACCGCGATACAACAGGAAATATTGTAACTTTACGATAATTTTATTACGTTAAGAGCAAGTGTCACCAGTAAAATTAAAATTAAATTTGTTACCTGTAAAAGTACCACCAAAACATAAAAATATTATTAGCGACTTTTGAAGATAATAAATTTTGCAATGTAATTCAAAACTAAAGATAAGTTTATCTGCTAATATAATCGTTTAATTTTGTGTATACTTTACTAATTTGTATAGTGTATTTTACTAAACAGATTCCATGGAAAAATCGACCACCTCCAACCGTGACAGTCGAACATTTCTAGCAGATCTCCACCAGCTGCAAAAAATATAGCAAAGGAATATTTAGTGTGTGCAATTCTTTCACGATCTTTAACTAGTATTTCACAGCTTTTTCACCGTAGAAATATCAGCAAAAGACGATCGTGTTTGTGTGTGTGTTTCTTTGTTTAGAACATACCGATACCAAGGCAGTAGATGGTCTCTTGCAATGATTATAACGTTTGCAGAGTATGCTATCATCTGAAAGTATAAATATTACAAGTAGTAAAGTATTTCTATTAAATAATTTATATTACATATCACGATGCTTAAAAAATCATACCCACCACCAAGGATAGGAAGCAAATTACAGCCACTTTAGCGAGCTCTTCTCCAAAAGGATCGTGTTCAGAGTGTTGGAAGCGTAACACCAGCATGCAAACAAGTGTTAGCATAAAGCAAACAAACGAAAGGATTGAGTAGATTAAGAGATCTGACTGCATGGAATTAGAAAAAAATGAAAAACAATGTTTCAGAACAAAGTGATTTAAGTGTTTCATGCATTTTACCATTAGTAGATTTCGATTGTCCGGATTACGATACCACACCAGGATTGACTCGAAACAACCATACCTACAATGAAAGGAAAGGAGTTATAAAAGTTTCAATAAACTCGGACGTGACCCAATTTATTAGAGTATAATTTCTGCTCATTAAAACTGCTGTTTGTGTAGGAATACGGCCTGGCCGTTACTACCGAATAAAAAAAAAACTGCTGTTTGTGTCATATTTGGTACATACCGCAGCGTTTCATGAGTCTGGAAAGTGTGCAAACATAATTCACATCGTGTAAGTCCGGATCGATTTAACCAAAGCTCCAAACATTCCAAATGCACGTACTTCATCGACCCCTTGCACAGACATGGAGATATCATACTGTTAATCAATCAGTAGAAGGGTAGGCATGGTGTATTTCAAATTTTGAATAACACATTATTATTAATAACGTTTCCGAACCTTATCTCATCGCTGGAGCTCTGACAAATACGACACACCACTGAATCTATGCTGCTACCACGGGGTTGGCCGATGCAAATGCCCGAAAAGGAATGATCTCTGCCAATATCACTAGAATCCGAGGATTTCCGTAAGTCATCTTCAGACACTTTCTGGTTCATCGAAAATGTCATAAAAACTGAACAAAATTTAGTAATGATTAACTATCAAAGAATAATAAATTCTGAAAGGTGAAGTAATTTCGTCTCCAAAGAAATAAACTGATTACTTGATTGTTTCTCTGTTGATACAATAACGTGGCTAAAATTCATGGCATGCTGTAATCTGTTTTCATAAACAGCTACGGTAATCGGGAGCTAGTATGTCATGCGATCAACCATCTATTTCTAGCAAATAAACAGTTATATGAGCGCATAATTATACATATAATTAGATTCATTTTTATTACAAAATGCACGACCACAATACCCCACTGAATTCCATCCTTCAACATGCACTCGCATAAATTTGATTTTAACATGTCTTTATCCACACTAAACAAAGTGCTCTAAAATAGGGTTAGGGCGTTTCGGTTAGTAGGCTTTAGTTGTTTTTAATTTATATTTTATCACTATTTTCTTGTGTCATGTTCTCATTTTTCTCATTTTCGTTCTCGTTTTTACCATCTCTTTATTTTTTTATGAAAACAAACTACCTAATCCTTTAGTTATTGAATTTTATAATAATTTATTTAGCAATACGGCCCGGCCATTACTATCGAATAAAAAAAAATAATAATTTATTCGCTATTTTATATGTTTTGTCATTCGCTAGTATTTTTTTTGTTTCGGTAGTGACGGCCAGGCCGTATTGCTATGTCATTCGTTAGTATTAAAATGAAATAAGAGTAATGCACATAGAAACGAACGGGTCAGAGGGGCCATAGTCACATAATCTCTAATCTGCATGCCTAGTATCCAATAATCCAATGAAATCCGATATTAATTAATGACGAACCTGGGACATCAAATAGTTTTGAATGCTTCCACTCTTTTTCTGGTGTTTAGATGGTGTTTAAGAAAGTTGCTGCTGGGAAAACGTTTAAACATTGTTTGGAAAGTTATGTAACACTTTATTGTAATTTAATCCATAACTGCTAGTTACCTTTCACATGTGCTTTCAGAGCCATAGGGGGACGTATTTTCAGAATATTTGACGGAATGTTTTAGGAAAGGAACTAAGACGTATGTTTAGCTTTCGAAGATGCTTAGGCATTATAACCACTAGCATGCTGATTAATAAAATCGACATAGTAGGACACCTTCGTCAGTACACCAGGATACGGAGCGATAGCACACGGTTTGATACTCCAGGAGACGATACCCACCTGGAAGCCGTTGTAAATTAGTGGACCGCCAGAATCTCCCTGCAAGCATAAAAGGTCTGGTTGAGAATGCCAGTATGACAATAAACAATACATTTAGATAAGACTTACGCTGCACTGGCCCTTTCCACCGCCTGGCTCGGCTGCACAAATCTGTGTCGGATAGATATGGTTGGAGTGGATACGATTGCATTCATCGTTTGGCACTGCATAGTAATCGACTTCCTGTAAAGTTGTCGCCCCCGGCTGATCAGATGCAGTACGGCCCCATCCAACAAGCGTGACCATGTTGGATTTGGTTCCATCGATCTCAAAAAATCGTTTCGGCAGTCGAATCGGTTGAATCTGCTCACTGAATACCAACGGTTTGCGTAGTTTCAACAGGGCAATATCATCGATGTAACTGTTGGCAGGGTTGTATCCGGGATGGATCACAACATCCTCAATATTGTACACAGATTCGTCCACAGTTCGGGAAATGTCAGTCCTTCCCACCTGCACCGTCTGGTAGAGTGGCGTAGTATAGTCGACACAGTGGGCAGCAGTGAGAATCCAGCGGTTGTTCAAGATACTACCACCACACGAGTGACCTCCACTACCTCCGCGCAAAGACACAACAAACGGGTAGTCCTCGATAGCTGCATCCGTACCGTTGACGATCCTTGATTGATCGATCGGACCAGCTATGAAGTTGGCAAGTAGTGACACAAACAGAAAGTAATATAATATCAAGTACACCAGATAAACACGCCAACTGCGGTGTCAACATACCGTGCGCTAGTCCAACCACTGCAAACGTTGCTAAAAGAGGTAAAATCATGTTGCCACTTCACTTCCCAGACGCACGTAGACTGACCTCCGCTACACTGTCAAGCAAGAGTACGCACAATCATGGTTTTATATTCCAGATAACGCCATAATCGTTTCAATGCGGCGGATAATCTTGTTCTAAGATTACTATATTGGCACAATACTATTCACCTTCTAAATATCTATTGTTGATAATATGACAATTGGCACCAGCTACCCTTATTGATTCGTTTGGAACCCCGGACAACCTTATCAGATTGCTGAAGTACTGGTAATCTATAATTTGTAAAAAGTACACACTATATCACATTATCGATGTCTCTGTTTCAGAAGCGTCATGATTGTTGATACCTTTTTGTTTAAAAATCAAGATATCAATATCAATATCAATATCAATCAAGATATCAATATCAGATCAATAATGCTGTACGATTCTGTACGCTAAAATTACTCTACTGAAATGTTATTGTGAGTGGTTTTTCCTGTTGACCAGCAGAATGTCTTGCACTATTTTTGTTTCCAATATATTTTGAAAAAATAAGTTTTTAAGCGCAAAGATTTGATATTTGGGAAAGTTCTATAAAGTTTCATTTTTCTATCTTTTTGAGTACATTTTTTTAATTATTTTATGCATAAGTATGTAAATGCTAAGAATCCCACCAGGCCTTTGGCTAACTTTCCTATATGGTATACGAATAATTTTATTGGTAAAATACTATCGAACTTGCTTCCTCTGTTAATTCATACAATTGTATGCATGTCCATAAATCATGTGTCAAGAGACACTGATGGTTAATCAAGCTCACTGTGTCTGTTTTTTTTTAAAAGTTAGAGAACGAAATTAACAAAAAATCTTTACATATTTTTGTTCAGAAATATTAGAGAAACCGCAGCACGCCAACAATACAACGTCTTACAAACAAACAAAAATCACAAGTGTAAAAGTGTTCCAAATCTTGGACGGTTGCACGTAGTCGTGCGCAACGTGTAAATGTTCATTTTGTGTCAGAAGTGAGAACTATAACCATAAGCTTTGAACTAAAGCTTTAACTCAGAGCTTTGAATCAGTCATGCTTTCAATCTTGAACTTTCAATATGGGTAGTGTTTGAAAGACGTTATACCTTTATACCAAATATATAACGATGTTGATTATGAAAAAAAATATTGAAAAGTATTTTAAAATTATCCTAAGTTTGCTTATTAGATGAAGTAGTAGAAAAATTGAATTGTATATTTTATGGAATTTTGGAATGAACTTACAGTCTAAGCAGTGAATACTCCTGACCGTTATAAATACTCTGAAATTTTATTTCTAGTGGAAAAAAGGCTAGAGTTAATGAATTCTTTCTATAACCATCTTACTAAAAGCTTAATGGTTATTACTGGACGAAAGATTTCAGATGGATGACTGTATCAGCAAATTCAGGAAATTTCGAAGCAGATTTTAATTAAATTAATGTAAAACAAAAATACACATTTTACTTAAAAATATCTAATATTTTTCACGTTGATCTTGTATTTTATTTTGGCATAACAACTTCTAAGCAATACTTGCCATTTATATCTGAACAACATGGCTTATCTTTACATGTTCTACCAATTCTTTCTATTAAAGATATTCGTACAAAAGAAGTTTCTCACATCATTGTTTCGCTGCTCTATCACTTTATCAATAAATTAAATGACCTTGCCTTGCTCGATTTTATATCAGCAGCGTCAATAAAATGAAATCCTATCTTATGATACAAAAAGATAAAATAATATAATAAAATAAATAATATTCATTTTTATTATAATTCTTAATGAAACATCCCGCAATTGTTTTTTAGCATTAACAGATTCCAAGACCACTTTCCCAGGATAGCTCTCTACAAAAAAGAAAATAAAGCTCGGTGTCTCGGTGATGGCAAGCGCGAATTGTTTTTATTACTTCCAAGATGTGTTCATAATGACAATAGCACAACGGTAATAACTCATTGTAAATAATAAAACACCAGTCAGAACTGAACAACAGCTTGAGAGCTATTTTGCACGTATTATTGTTATTGTTATCAGAGATCATTTGCATTTATCCCTATTTGTTCACCTCGGGATCGCTATAGCAAGCTGTTCAAATAACAAACCGAAGCGTTGTTTAACATAGGCTTCAACGCCACAGTGAACTCTCGATCAGCATTCTTGCTTCAGTTCAATTGTACACACCGTTCGTTATTACTATATGATGACCAGTGATCGTACTGTTTTAACTATCGTACTTTACATGTCTTTAGTCTTCGTTTGTAAAACTGCAGGTGTTAAGAAATCTAGCTATGATGAAAGTTCAATACAAGATGAGTTGGTAAGTTGATGGTATAGAACAGTTAAAATAAAATTATTACAATTTTAAAATTGATACTAATATGTACCGTTTACACTCTGCAGTTTCCCATCTATGAGTGTGACGAACGAAGCCGAGATTGGACAACACGTTGTCTTGTGCCACTGACCAACGCTCAACTGTCGGTTGACTTGTGCAACACCGGAAAAGTATGTGAACTTTATTAGAATCAATTGTCAGATTAAAGTAATAAGTACGTTTTGCAGAGATCCGATCAACATTTTCTGAAACGATGCTCCAAGGAGTTACAAATACTGGGACAATCCTGCCCTCAGCCAGTGTCGGTGACAGAGTTGGCTAAAAATATGCAACTTCATAAACCTCCGCCCATGCCGTACAACTCACCACACATGCCGAAAGTGCCTGGAAAGACACCGGAGAAGAATAAAAAAGATAAATTTGCACTATAATGGTAGAATTTGGGCATTTTTTGAAACATGATGGAATGTTCCTTTGAGGAAAAAATTTAAAAAAACCAAATAATTCGTAAAGGATTGCAATGCACTGTAATTTTATGGAAACAGGCTGTGGACTTGTTTCAATTTTTGAATTATTTAATTAAAAAAAGTCTTTTTCTGGCCTGTACTGTTGAGATATTTTAACACAATAACCGAATACAAATAATCGCATACCCTATAAAATTAACTTTTTTTTTAAGTATCGCGTATTGCCTAACCACCCATCGTGGGAGCTACACTTTGCCGGACGTGGGCGCTGTGTTTTCGTCGTTTATGCTCAATGCACATCGTGTCGCGTGTATGAGTTTGCTTGCCGTATGCGGAACCGTTTTACTGCTCGTGAGCTTTGTGCGTGCGCTTCAGCAACGTCAATGCCAAAAACGCATCCTGCATTAAGAGCAATGCAGGCAAACGGTGCGTATCGAGCATTATTAGCACGGATATGCAGTGTTCGTTTCCAGCGTGGGATGATGTTTACGATGCACGAATGTTGTTGGCATGAAGAGGATGGGTGGAACCTGGTCCACTACCTAAATTGCATTTTCTAGACTCCGTTTTCTGTATACCTTGCTCGCACGGCTCATTGCTTTATTGTTACCGTTAAAAACCAATTATCAGATAGGTTTGCTTGGCGCTTCACCAGAAGGAAGCAATAATAATTTATTTGCTTTAAAATGGCTTTTGGCCGGTGTAAAGTTAAGCTTCATTAGTTCACTATGCCCTTTTACTAATATAACAGGAAGTTGTCTTGTAGCTTCCTATTTATTCTTAGATCATTTAGCAGTTTAAAGATTAATACAACTGGTTCCAGATATATAAAACTAGTTCCAAGACCCGGCGTGGTGTCCCATTCTGACCATTTCCTTATTCGCAGGGTTATGCATATGAAAAATTGCAACTGCCTTCCACACAAGTTTCCACACAAGTGAGAAATACATCTTGATACTACTTACTAGTGTGGGATCATAAGATACACGGATTGAGTCCGGAGTCGAGTTCGACCCGTTGGTGCGGGTAGACTCATGGGTGCAGCAAGTTCGGGTCCGGTTAACCTAGGTTCGCGTCGACCCAACAGGTCGCACCAATGGATCGACCAAACCAACGGGTCGAATTCGCATAAGGTTTGCTGGACCCACGGCTCTACCCGAACTCGTTGGAGTTAGGTATATGACTCGAACCGCTCCGGGTCACTTACCGATAGGTTCGGGTCGAGCCGCCCATCACTATTACTCACGCTTTGAGCGTACATCAGCAAATAAGAAACTTAAGGATATTTGCAACATTTTCTGTACCATCACTATTCGTCTTCTATAATATAAAATAATTATAAACAATTTTTTTCTATCTCTTTATTTTTTCAGTAACATTCCATATTTCGCAACTCAATAAATTGCTGAAAAAGTTAACAATTTGCGAAATTTTTAAAACCTCGTTTGTGGCAAATCACAATTTTCACATGGTTTAAACAATGTTAAGATAAGGTGGACTGCAACAAGTACAGGGGTATTACGGTGTTGAATACTGCCTACAAAATATTCTCCCTGATCCTACAGGATCGACTTGCCCCATACGCCGAATCGATAGTTGGACACTATCAAAGAGTATTCCGAAACGGAAAATTGACCACTGATCAGATCTTCACCAAGCGGCAGATCTTGGAGAAGATGGCAGAACAGCAGCTTCCATCTCTTCATAGATTTTAAAGCCGCATATGACAGCATAGCCAGGGTAAAACTTTACAACGCAATGAGCTCTTTTGGAATCCCGGCCAAACTGATCAAGAATATCTATCTAGCTATATCTAGCTATTAAGAATGACCATGACCAACGTCACATGCCAAGTGAAGGTGGCTGGAAAACTCTCAGCGTCTGCGCCAGAGGGATGGGCTAGCCTGTCACTTCTTCTAGCTGGTGCTAGAGAGGGCCATCCGTGATTCTGAGGTGGAGACTTCGGGAACCATCTTCTACAAGTCAATCCAGATCTTGGCATACGCTGATGCTGATTGGTCTGCGGCTCTCCTATGTGATGGTGGCACCACCAGCGGCCCTACTAACAAATGCCGATTTGCGTACGGGTGACGTACGGATAGGTAAACGCACTTTCGGAGTCGTCCCAAACATCATTTGCGCTGCGGGCACGGATGCTGGCGGCCAGCCGGTCATTCTATAATCGCGATGGAAATAAAAAAATATATAGATAACTGTTATGGACGTGTGGAGTTACAAACGGTCCAACCTGCAGCGATCGATCAGGCTCTCATCTGCTGGAACTCAGCAGATCCTAGAAGCCACTGAGCGCGATCGCTACCGCTCTCAGCAGGAGCGGTTCTCTTGATCCCAGGCAGCCGAGCGGGACGGTCGCATCGTTAGTAATAAAGTGTTAATTGTAATTA
>KB672211.1:0-16897 GCA_000349105.1 Anopheles epiroticus | reverse complement strand
TGTAATTCGTACTTTTTACGTTTTAGTGCTAATACTAGCTAGTTTTTCTTAAAAATCATTAAGAAGCCTTGTAAAGAATCATCTTCACAGTAATATTTCACCGAAAGGCATAGATAAACAAACTCCAAGCAAACTGTCAAAACTGTTCCCTCTGCTGCTTGTCATTTTACACTGAATGCTTCGACCTCTATTCTCAAGGGACCTTGGGTTTTTGTTAAAACAGGAAACTAGCTTTTCATTCTTGTAACCACTCTGTTCTAACCTTTGTACATACTGCATATGTAATAATGAAGTCGCTCCTGTTCTGCGTTTATGAAACATATTTGTGTCCAAATTTTATTAGGATATGGCCAGTTATTCGCAGGTGCGTTTAAAATGAATAAGAAATGGAAAAGGACATGGAATATGTGCGTGTACTCTTGTTAGATGGTTCGAACAATCCGCAGTGGAAATACCGTGTGTCGGTATTATTGGAGGTGCCTGAGCTCATGTCTTGCGTCCAGCAGGAAGCTGCGGATGACCCTCGGCTAGCGGCCAACCAGGAAGACAAGCAGGATGTAAAAGATACCAAAGCGAAATTGGCTGAACAGCGGTCGAAGAAGGAACGGCGGTGCAAGCCGTTGTTGATCTCCCGGTTTGCTGACAACATGCTCGAATACATCAACAACACCGAGGGCTGTTTGGTTAGCCTTGGAGCGGGTGTTTGAACGTAAAAGTGTTGCCAGCCGCCTTTACCTGCAGAAGAAGATTCTCACCCTACGGCATGACGGTGGAAAGTTGCAGGATCATTTCCTAACCTTTGAGCGTCTCATTCGTGATTATAGATCGACCGGAGCAAAGCTAGAAGAAATTTGCTATTTGCTGTTGACGCTAGGGCCGGCGTATGGAACGATTGTTACAACTTTACAAATGATACCTGAAGTGACGCTTGAGTTTTGCAAGTGCAGATTACTTGATGAAGAGATTAAACGCATTGGTGAAGGCAGCAGCAGGTAAAGCAGTTCGCTAGTGGAAGTGGCTGCGTTCAGCGGATCTGGTAGATCTGGTCGTTTGGTGGCTTGAGACAGCAACAAAAGAAGAAGAACACTATTTGAAAGTGTTTTGGATGCCGTGAGGAAGGGCATAAGATTGCCGATTGTCCGGCAGAGAAGAAGAAGAATGATACGTCGAAGAGCAGTGCACATTTAGGAAAGCTAACAAGGATCTTTGTTTTCTTAGCAGTGAACATCACGAGATGTTAAAGACGAGCTGGATAATCGATTCTGGTTCATCCGAGCATTTGATCAACAATCGGGAGTTGTTCGAGAAGCTTTTGCCGATAAAACAACCGATGCGTATTGCTGTAGCCAAGGAGGGGCAGTTCATCGTTGCTGAGGAATGTGGTGATATCAAAGCGCTCAGCCTTGTGCATGGCAAAAAGATTCATATTCGACTGTAAAAGCCAGGATCGACGACGCGTATTCTCAATTATAATCTTGATCTGAGCTGGCGTCATCTATTCGCAGTAAGCAGAAGCTTGCCTTCCGTGTAATTTAGATATATGCCAAAAAAATACACGTTTCGTGGATCGTCGAAACATGAATACAACAAGAAGGCAGCTGGTGCAGTTCTCAGAAATACACTGTTCGACAATTTATTTGGCTTGAAATCACACTCATACCACAAAAGAAAGTAAATACCGACAAATTTGGTCCAGTTTTACTTGTCTCTGCCTCTGATTTTAACCTGTCAATAAGATTACGCACCGAGATCACACGATTATTGCCTCTTGAACCCAATAATCTTTTTGACAGATAGATTATACGAACGATTATACTGGCTTTAAGACGTGTTGTACATTCTCGAAGCATAGGTAAATTTGTTACCGTTCGTAAAATGGAGATGGCCGGTTTGAAGGTTATGTTTGCTGATGGTGTTATTATGGTCGAACGCGATTCAAATGTCATCGCAATCAGAACGCGACGCGGGAAACTGTACGTGATCGATTTTAATCAGAAGCAAGCATCAAGATTAGCGTTTTATTCTTGTGGCCAAATACCAAAAGATTTTGAGCTTCGGCATCGTAGATACGGACACTTGAGTGCAAAGAACTTGAAAGTGTGTATCGGGAACGATATGATTAACGGGTTGAGTGTGAAACTAATGTCGTCGGGTGATGAGTACGTATGTGAGCCGTGTCTTACCGGGAAACGCGCGAGGGTGGACAATCGTCGCAAGTGCTCGTGCTGGTACATTCGGATGTGTGCGGACCGGTAACGCTGGAGGGATTGGAAGATGAGAGGTACTTTCAAACTTTCGTCGAAGACTGGAGCCGGTTCGCTATGGTCTATCTGCTAAATTCGAAGGATGAGGTTTTTGAAGCTTTTCGTAAGTACAAGGCGTTTGTGAACGCTAAATTTGGCACACGTATTACTCGATTCCGTTGTGATAATGGAGGAGAATATATCAGTCGCGATTTCAAGAGATTTTGTGATTGCAAGGAGATCCAGATTGAAAGTACAGTGTCCTACACTCCCGACAAGAACGGCGTGAGCGAGCGTATGAATCGGACTGTCGTTGAGAAAGTTTAATTTATGCAGGAAGACAGTGGCACCGGAAAAAGGTTTTGGGGGCCTGCTGTTGAAACCGCGGCATAACTGGCTAACCGAAGTTCCGCAAGCGCACTCGATCAGAGGAAAACACCATTCGAAATGCGGGAAGGAAGGAAACCCAGCGCTTGAATGTCAAAGGTTTTAGAGCTTTCGGATCGGCGGTGTTTGTCCATATTCCTAAAGAATGTAGAAAGAAAGTAGAGGCAAAATCCTGGAAAGGAATTTTTGTGGGGTATGCTCATTGTGGATATTGAGTGTGGGATCCTACCCGCGAGGAGATTGTCGTTGTACGAAACGAAGTTTTTCTCGAGGAAGACAGAATGACATCATCTAAGGCGTGTCAAAAGCCTGAGGCAATCAGAAATTATGTATTTCCGATTCGTAGAGTCCGATATGAATCAGATAGCGAGCTAGTGAGTGATACTGAAATGGAATCCATAGATGCTTTCGATTTAAAAGGCGGCAAATCGGAAGCATCAGGTGGTGACACAGATGTAGAAATCAACGATGATGTGGATGAAACATTCTACAGCTGTGTGAACAGCCCTGGTTTTGAAGAGGACGTAGAAGATGCTGAAGATATCGACGAAACGGTGATTGTTCGCAAATCAAAGAGAAATCGAAAACAACCGGAATGGCTAGCGGAGTATGACACGGGTTATGCAGGATAGTCCATGAATGCGACAGCATTTATATTTCATTTTTCATTTCATTTCATTTATTTAGTTCAATTATCAGCCTAGCAGGTTAAACAATATATAATACTTTTCTTAAACTAACTTGATCCTAATTCTAATTTAGTTGAAAAATAAACGACGCAACTAGAGTAATACAAAAAATAAACATAACTGATATTCAATTTGAAGAGAGTAGGACGGATGAGAGGTAAGAGAGGGAGGGGAGTGAGGAAATATTTGAGGGTATACATTATGTGGACGAGTTACAGTTACAGCTATAAGCACGAACACAATTAAGGAAGGGGTCCATCGATCCGAACACTGTGCGACGTTGCGCGATATGTAGCATATTACGTGCTCGTAAACCTCGCGCTGGAGCATAGAAGTCTAGACGACCGAGAAGTATCGGCGCGTCTATTCTTCCTCCAAGGATATCGGAAATGAATTTAACTTGAGTATTTAAGCGTCTATTTGCTAGAGAATCGAGGTCGAAAATTTGTGCACGCAACTCAGAATCAGGCATAGGAATATCTCTTCCTGCAAAGCGGCGAAAAGCTATCCTCGTGAAGCGCCTTTGGACTTTTTTGTTCATGATCTTTCTGGTTCAATTGCTGAGATGAAGAAGAAATATATCTTTCAAGAGATTTACAACTAAGCTTCTGAACCAGATGTTATATATAGTGTTTTTTATTTATTTTCGTACCATAACGCATGTCCAATGGTGGTAAATAGTCCAGTAAGGGTGCCAAAAAGTCCGTTTAGGATCCCAAATGGTCCAGGAAGGTGCCATCGTCATTAGAAACGTACCAAAAATGCTACTTCGGGTGCCAAACAGTCCAGAAAGGGTGCCAACAATACGAGTGAGCCTGACAAATCATGTAATAATACCGTTGATGGTTTTTTACAAAAATTAATTCAGTATTTTTTATTTCGTGACGCTACTATCCAATTAAAAATTCGTGACGCTACTATTCATATTGGTTGGAGGATATTTCCTTGTCCCAATCATGGAAGGGCAACTTATCCCGGGTGTTCTCTGACGTTTCGTTTTAATCCAGTCCTTGTCCAGAGGTCCGATCATTATAGTGGGGATAGTACATGGTATTCGCAGTTCCATTTCGATTCCGTTAGAGGGCATCGGGCCATAGCGTGAGTCAGTCTCGTTCCAGCAGTGGATTTAGGGCTTCCAATGATCTAGCATTTGTTATTTCCTTCTTTGCGTGTACCTCATCCCCGCAAAGGTCTACTGTCTTTCGTCGAGTAAACGAACGACCACACACATTTCTTATTCATTGAGACATTCATGCGCACGTTCATCCAAGCGATGTACAACGTGTTGCACAAAGACAAACAAATGGAATGGGATGGGACTTCAGACTTCTGCAAGCAACCAGACACCGTCCGACCGTCCGTCGATGCAATGCTCTCGCTCCCCGATAATGCGACACGTGATATGCTATGTTCACAATAACATTCACGGATTCACGCTAGCGACGTGAAAGCGCACGACAACGACTCCGACTTAGCCACGAAGAGTCTGAGGGAGGAAATTCACAAGGTTAATCCATTCACTCGGTTAAACCCAAAAAATATTTTGGGCAAAGCCCAGGCTGCTCCTGTCAGAATATCCAGGATCGGGGTGTTCAGGGGTCTTCCCAATCTCTCGACTGCGCCCAACAAAAAGGGTCTAGCAGTCTCGTATGTGGTATACGAGACCATAGGACCAAGACCATAGGAGATGGTCTATGTCGTGAAACTCGAATCTGTAGCCACATCCTTTAAAATCGAGCTGTCCTATACGTAGGAGATGTGCGCCCTATGCGAAATGGTTAGACCTAAGTCAAGACATCATTCGACTGAACCTCCGATCCCCAGGTACGCCAGGAGTGATCGAGTGCAATAACATCTCGAGTTCATCCGTGTCCCACAAGCTCTACCTCTGCCCGTAGGAAGTCGTAAGAAAGGATTGACCTATCAAAATATGACCATTCCGAAACACCTTTTTTGGCTAGATGGTCTGTCTTCTCATTCCCTAGTATACCGCAATGAGCAGTAGTGATGGGAAAATCCGCTCCGCAACCGGAGCCGGCTCCGACCCGCTCCAGACACGTGTGGAGCGAGCTCCGGAGCCGGCTCCGCTCCAACCGCTCCGGAGCGAGCTCCGCTCCAACCGCTCCGACCGCTCCGGAGCGAGCTCCGCTCCAACCGCTCCGACCGCTCCGGAGCGAGCTCCGCTCCAACCGCTCCGACCGCTCCGGAGCGAGCTCCGCTCCAGCCGCTCCGACCGCTCCAGTCGCTCCGACCGCTCCGGATCTCGGAGCGATCGGAGCGGAGCTCGCTCCGGAGCGGTCGGAGCGGAGCTCGCTCCGGAGCGGTTGGAGCGGAGCTGGCTCCAGCATGAAGTCGGAGCGGGCTCCGGAGCGATCGAAGCTTAGCGGCTCCGGAGCGGTAGCTCCGCTCCGGAGCGACCCATCACTAATGAGCAGGCAACCACACTACCCTGTAGACAAAAAAGTATGCATGCCCCTAATTTTGTGTCACTTGTGTTCAAGTTGTTCAAGAATCCCCTCAATTTTGTATGGGCCGGTCCTCAAAGTCCGCAAAATTAGGAGTTTGCATACTTTTTTGTCTAGAGGGTAGAATTGCGGAACGCCTTAGCAAACAGCCCTCTAGACAAAAAAGTATGCAATCCCCTAATTTGAGGACCGGCCCATACAAAATTAGGGGATTCTTGAACAACTTGAACACAAGTGACACAAAATTAGGGGGCTTGCATACTTTTTTGTCTAGAGGGAGGGAGCTTAAGACCTTCAATAACTCTTTCACAAAATGGTCTGGGCTCTTAATAGCCTTCACGGATAGTAACGCTTCAACAGCGCTTAAACTATCGGTAAAAATTACGTATTCATCCGGAGAACAAGCATTTATCAATAGTAAGGCATAAAGGATGGTTTGCGTAATTTATAGAATGATTTCTACTGTATTAAGATAAAAAAATCCCTAATATAATGGAATGTATCAATCAATCGGTGGAACGTTTCATCCGGTTAATGTAACATTGCAATCGTCGTGTGGAAGTGTGGAATCGGGCAATCAAATAGGGGAATATTGCAAATTCATTGTTAAATTTTGACAGCTGCATGTGGAACTGATGTAAACAACCGAAATTCAAATGCAATTTTGTGCCTGTATTCTTCGATTATGAATAGTTCTCAGCAATATTCTAGCTCGAAAAGAGTTAAACCTACTATTTCCTAAATAAAGGTTCAGAAAAATTTATAAAAATGCTGGAATTTACAACCCCGCTCAGTGCTGTTTACAGAGGCTCCCGTAGTAGATTTCAAAATTCAACAGTACATTTGCAAAGTTCCCCTGTATGAAAGCATGATTCCACTATATGATAGCAAACGTCATGCGGAAGTTTGCAAAGTTCCCTATAGATTTGCAACATTCCTCTAACAGATTAAACTGTTCCATTAAATGATTGGAAACCATGTTATGAAAAAAGAATATGGATGTTGAAATCATTAATTAAAGAGCTTTGTATCCTGAAATTTCATGTAATACTTTGAACGGTGGTCTTATTGTTTTGTCCGTAACTGTATTTGTATTTGTAAAACTTATAGCATATTTCTCTCCCAATATGTAAGTTATTCATCCCAAGCAAATGTTCGTGGAATGAGCGTAAAGCTTTCTTGCCTAGCAATTCGTGATTCTAGAATTGCTGAGAGCTCTCACCTAGGTCTCTCACTTCAACTACACAAAGATGAAAGGCATGCGCTCACTTGGACTGTACTTCGTATAGTTACATGCTCATGAGCTTTTGTGCATGCTCTCATCCTATCTAGTTTTATTCTGCTCTCATTTCAACTCTCTCACTTTTCTCCTATCAAACATTTTTACCCTAAACTTGAACTCGTCCTACGTCGCTTACAGTTGCCTTTCGTTTGTTGGTGAAAGTGGACGTGCGTGTACATTCGTATTTGAGACACTTTTTACCGTAAGGACCAGCACAGTGGTTCCGTCATCCACATGCGTGTGTTGCCTTAGTGAAAAACCTTGGTCCTAGTTATTTCTCACGGTGTTTGTAAAGGAAAACCAACAGCCCTTCTCAAACAGTTCATTTAAAGTCTATTGCCAAACAAACGCAAGGACGCAAATAATAGAAAAAAATCACTCGAAAAAGAACTCTGCGAATCAATCACATGATCTCCTGCTACTCCCCTGCATCGTGCAACAGTCGCGCGGAATCGGGTAACTGGCTAAACTTCTGGGCCGTTTAGCACCTATCAATCGCATGAGCATGAAGTTCTATCAACCCAAATTGATAAACAATACACCAGCTTTACCTTCTCACTTCAAGAAAAAAAAACTTAAAATGAGACGGCTTGACAACAGTGTTATGTAATAATAAACCTAACATTCTAGCACTGTTCGCGTTCGTGACCATGGTCTAGGCCAATATAAAGAAAGCTTACGTTTTTCGTTTATACTACATTATTTTTCTTCGCTCTTCTTTTGCCATGCTTTCGAACAACGCACCTTTGGCTCCTGCGAATAGTATTAACGCGTGGTTTGACCCATACCGATCATCCAACGCTTAATGTATTGATTTTTCCCAATTCTAGTACGCCTCCGATAATCCGTATCTCAATGATTTTTTTGGTATGCCGTCCTCGGTGTGAAACACTAGGAGTGTGTTACGAATCGCTGTTGGTATCCTGATTTCGCAACATGTATAAAACTTGTCACTATCTTTTATTTACTTCTATCTTATGAACGGTTTGTGGGCTTCTCATTCTTACGTTTTGGGGATATTAGTGTGCGTTGTTTAAGATTGGCCACAAAACAAATTTCTACACAACCCAAAATACTAGATAGGTTTGAGCCTTCTTAATCATTGAGTTTTGCTCGATATAAGCTTCGGGTAGAGGTAATAGGAATACTAATGCACGTTTTGGATAACATAGCCCTATGTGTCATATGGATCTAGTAGCGTATGATATGTGGTTACAGCTCTCTTAGTCGTCATAAATGGAATGGTCATCAGAAATCATTCAATCATGCAAAAAACGGCAGCAGTGACAGAGACGGTTAGCGATCATGCTTACAGAGTTTTTCAATGGATCTCAAGTCCACGGGACACTTCCTCAACATCGCCGTAGTTAATGCCATGGTCGCCACATAAAACTTGAAAACGTTCAAGACACTCAAAGACACAGTACATAAAGTAAAGACCGCGGAACACTTTCTCGGAGGTGACCTGTCAAAACTGTTTGTCATGGCGGCGGGATTTGGACTCGAGAAAGTGTGACGTGTATCGTGTACACGTCGTGTGTCGTGCCGCAGCAATGGCTTCAACTGCCGCGGTGTCGAGGAAGTGTTTCGCGGGCTTGAGATCTATAGAAAAATCCTGTTAACGTACCTATGCATTACTAGTAACAGGTGTATCAAACTATTTTATCGTTAGTCACGCTCGGTCTTATTTAGCGTTTTGTCATTATTTTCGCTTTGTTTCGCGGATATTTGATTGTTGCCATTTTTTTTCAGTAGTGAATTATTGGCTTTTTTTCGCATTTACAATTTACACTGTAAATATTTAATGTATTCTGCACATATTACATCTTATATTGCACTGCATTTGCATCCTACATAACCTGCACAACATGCAGAGCCCTAATCGGTGGAGCAGTCTGCTGGAGCACGCCATGCACGAATTGCCTGTACGCACCTAGCCTGTTCGCGTTCCCACATCGCAGCCCACAGGCCGAATGATATCTTGGCAAACGGCACAGTACAACGCAGATCAGCATCCTGTCGCCTGGCAGTCATAAGAAACTGAGTGGCGAACAGAAGCGTAGGTCCGGGAGGAGTTTTTAGGAAATAAGTGTCACAAGGACACGTCAATACAAACGAGTCATTTAAGCTCCGGACTTTTGACCACCAACGCTTTAACCTAGCTCCTCCTGCATCATCCCGGATCCGCTTCTCCTTCGCCGCTCGGCGGTGAAGTTGCGTGTGCTAGCATTATTGGCACGGTAGTGGTGCCCCGCTGGTTGTGAGGTGGTAATGGCCAACACTGCTCATCTGTTCCGTAGGCAAAGCTCCCGTGATTTGATTCAACAGGCGACCGTTCGCAGCTTGGATGAGCTCGAACTGAGAGTAAGTGTTGCATACATCCAGAACAGACAGGACTCAGAGGTTAATTGCCTTATACTATTTTACACAGGAGCTTCGTAGCCGTTTGGTACGGGCGGAAAACGGTTCGCAAAATGTAGTATACGGCGCAACGAATCAAGCGTTCATCAGCGATGATGATCCGCCAATGGGCCGCATATTGGACATTGGGCCGTCAGCAGCTTGCCCACCCGGTAAAGACACGCAGAAGCTTGCGATGCAAGCATCCATTGTGTCGCAGCAGCAAGATGCAGCCATAGTGGAGCGTCCGGAAGACGAAAGGGAAAGCTGGGATAGCAAGTGGACGTTTTTGCTCGCAACCATTGGGTAAACTAGGCTCTAACTCATTGCGCTGTCCACCCATGCAGTAAAATGTTGTTTTTTGTCAAATTATTTTCAGGTATGCCGTTGGCCTTGGTAATGTTTGGCGTTTTCCGTATCTGGCGCAGAAAAATGGCGGCGGTGCATTTCTGGTGCCATACTTCGTAATGCTGCTGTTACAAGGTTTGCCCATCTTTTATCTGGAGTTAGCGATCGGTCAACGTCTGCGCAAGGGTGCAATCGGTGTGTGGCATGAGGTGTCTGCGTACCTTGGTGGCATTGGAATTTCATCCGCATTCGTCAGCTACATTGTGGCGCTCTACTACAACACTATCATCGCCTGGTGCCTGATATACCTGCTGCACAGCTTCGAATCGCCGCTTCCTTGGGCTGAATGTCCGAAGCGATTGTTTAATAATTTTACGTACGACATAGAACCAGAGTGTGTGGTTTCTTCTCCGACCAAGTACTACTGGTATCGAGAAACACTTCAGGTATCCCCGAGCGTCAACGAGCCAGAGGAGATAAACTATACAGTCGCATTGGCACTCATCACTGCTTGGTCGCTTGTGTATCTATGCATGGTCCAGGGTATCACTGAATCGAGCAAGATCGTTTACATAACTGCCATATTCCCGTACGTAGTTCTTATCATATTCTTCTTCCGAGGCATCACGCTCAAAGGTAAAGATGGTCAAAGCTTCCCTTGAGGTCTTAACAATAATGTTTTTCTTAACTTTTTGCTTCAGGCGCATCTGATGGCATCGCACATTTGTTCACACCTCGCTGGGAATCGATCCTGGAGCCTGTCGTTTGGCTAGAGGCCGGTACGCAGATTTTCTTCTCACTTGGTCTTGCGTTCGGAGGTTTGATTGCGTTTAGTTCCTACAATCCAGCCAACAATAATTGTTATCGCGATGCGCTCGTTGTATCCGTTACAAATTGCTCAACGTCTATGTTTGCTGGAGTAGTTGTGTTTTCAGTAATCGGTTTCAAGGTACATATTTTTTCCTTAAAGCATGTGCTTTTAAATCTACTTTAGATCAAATTTCACCCTTTTGACAGGCCACTTCTATCTACGACAATTGCGTCAAGGAGCGCTCAGAAATGATTCATCAGAATAAAACACACGACCTTCTACCTGTTTGCGATCTGCAAAAGGAACTAGAAAATGTAATACCATAATCTACATGCATTAACGTCTACCTAAAGTCGGACACCTATTTTATATTCCTTTTTTCGCTTTTTATCAATGTGGATAGCTCATAAAGGAGTTTGTCGTTGAACTGTATTTCATACGTTAAGCTTCTCTTAAATTATGTATTGTTTAGCAATTAGACAAACATCACAAAAACATGCTACTTGTTCTTCTTCTTCTTCTTGGGTGGGACAACAACCCTTGTAGGCTGAAGGCCTATCCAGAGCACCGATGTGCTTTAGCTCGTGTACCCATCCATAGCAAGGTTGTTAATCCTGCGTACGGTCCGGTGCGGTGGTTGTATGCCGCAGGCCTAAATGCGTATGTTACCTGTTAGTATGACAGACAGATCATATGCAGGATCGAGCATCTTCCTAAGTGTACACATTTACTTACTTACTTATCGGGCATTATAACCGCTTTGCTACAACAAATTACGAAACCACTCACAGTATACACTAAGGTACAGAAAAAACCAAAGCTTATTAGTGCTTCCTTGATCCTTGACCCTACATCGGTTGTTGTGCTACCCAAGAAAGAAAAAAGTATGACGGATTCAAACGATTACAGAATTCTATTACACAGCCCTCTCAAAAAGACATAAAAGTAAATTCTTAACTTATGTTACTTAAACCAGTCAATATTAACATCTTGCTAGTGAAATTGAAAGATTTTCCATTAATTATTGTAAGAAATGACCACTGAAATGAAATGATTTCAGTGAATACAACGTTACGTTATAAGTTTTTACACGAGTCATTCACGCGTATAAAAATTCAATGAGGATAAGATAAAAAAATCAGGTACACGACTTTAGGTGTACGCTACTGTATAAAATGCAATTACGTAATTTCTATAATTTGATTTGCACATTTTCCCATCAGAGTGCATCTGGTACCGGGCTGGCATTTATCATTTTTACCGAGGCGATCAACCAATTCCCGGCAGCGCAGTTGTGGGCCGTTTTGTTCTTCCTTATGCTTTTCACACTAGGTATCGATTCTCAGTTTGGCACATTGGAGGGTGTCAGCACTTCTTTAATGGATATGAAATTATTTCCTAACATTCCGAAGGAAATGGTAACCGGGGTAATGTGTAGCAGATACGGCTGTATTGCTGGGAACAAATTAATAATATTACACATTTTTATGCAGGGTTTGTGCATGTCATGCTGTGTTCTTTCGCTGTGCTTTGCCAATGGGGCCGGTAGCTATATATTTCAATTGATGGACAGCTTCGCCGGCAGCTACACGTTGCTTATTATCGCATTTTTTGAGTGCATTGGTGTCAGCTACATTTACGGACTTAAAAGGTTAGTTTTACTCTGGCACCGTTCGATTGCCGTGTTCTTATGCCATGTATTTGACAGGTTCGCGGACGATATTGAATTAATGACAGGCTCACGTCCCAGTCTTTACTGGATGTTGTGCTGGAAGTACATATCTCCGATAGCGATGATAACAATTTTAGTTGCGTCATTTCTGGAACTTGCATCCGAGGGTAGTAGTTACCCAGGATGGAATGCGCTCACTGGTACTACTGATCGACTCGAGTGGCCCCATTGGTGTATAGTGGTTGCTATTTTGCTGATACTTGTATCCATTCTTTGGATTCCTGGAGTAGCAATTTTACGGTAGGTTTTAGTTAGGAATAATAGTCAGCTTTGACGTTATATTTGTTCTTATTATACTTGTTCTTACTGAGCAGATTATGCGGCATCAATGTGATCGAAGACAGTGAACCGGCCTGGTTCCCTTCTGCAGAACTTCGCGATGTACACGGCATTGTACCGCATGAACCTACCGACATCGAAATATCATTATTCTGCATTCGGGCAGATGGTTCCGAAGGACTTTTCTGCCCAACCTATGGACCACGAGAGCAACCACTGGATGAAGAAGAATAATGGAATTTGTGGATGACTGCGTTAGATATATGTAAAAATGAACCTTAGAAATGATATATCCTATACAATAACTCCTCATGTACACTTATGTTACTGAGCTAAGTGTGTAAACGAAACATTAGTGATCGGTGTTCTCCTTTTAATGCTAAGTTGACCAGGTCCATGTAACTTACTGGCCAACTGAAAGGTAGTCGGAGCTGAAAGTCAAACCCTCAACCATGTCCATAAGCAAGCATTCAACGTATACATATACATATGCATATACTTAGACAAAACTAGTCACAGCTTTAATGGTTCGAAAGTTGCAAAAAGCCATCCTAAAATATTTTAAGTATGAATGTTCGAATTTAGTGTTTAAACGTTAAATTGGCAACATCCATTAGGTAAAACTGGAAAAAAAACAATCAAACACCCAGAACAGTGCAAAACGCTTCCCGAAGTGAGGGTAAGCGTAACTGACAAGACTTGAAAATTATACAAACAAAAATCCATTCATCAATTAGCTCTACTAGTCCACCGTGTTGTCGCTAACCTACCGACTTTAGCATATCAATGTATTCCCAATTGATGGTTATTTAATGTTGGGATAATATTATTAAAAGAAAAAAAAAAGAAATACATATACACACACATGCATACTTCAATAATGCGGATGTCAGCCCTTTGTTCACCATAATCTGACAATAAACTGTTGCCTGAGCGCTCTAGAGCGACGCTGTCAGGAGTGTGATTCACACTACCAGTGGGTGTTTTGATACTTAACAGGGCTTCGGGCCTATCAAAACGGAAGCTAACACGACAATAATATGCATCCAGGACTTAACATCATGTTTATCTAGAGTGGCATTCATATGACAACAAATAATACAAATTTAAGTATCTTAATTGTTGAATATAGTATACATATTATACTGTGTGGCGTATATAATGTAATACGCGTAGTCACGTAAATTTGTACATACGAATAATTTATAATAAAGGACGTTGTTGTGGGTCAAGCTGTTGCTAAAACAATAAAACACAAGTTTTGTTTTAGACAAATACAAAGGAACTAAACCTTATGTTTATATTTCTGTAATACATAGGAATACATTCTGTATCGTTTCTACTCTATATTAACGTCTGGAGATGTTGGTACCGTCTGTTGATCGGTATTCGGAAACTTGGTGTGCTTTGACATCTTGCGATGTTTTTTAGAACGAATGTGTATCTGCCATTGATACTCGCCGATGAAAACTCGTTCACACTGCCTGCAGCGGAATGTACGCTCTTTTTCCAGCCTTTTACGATTTAATTCAATTTTTGGTACAGGCAAAATCGGTGAATCCTGTCCGGACATAACGGCATCAATTATGGCTACAGCTGGATCGGATACCTGTACCTTCCAATGATCAATTTCGCTGGAATCTAATGCATAGATTAGCGGAATTTCTCTACCCGTATCGCAAAGGAATCTATTACGAATCCATTGTAGCTGACGACGAGCATAACGACGCGTTACCAGCTTAAGATGGTCGAGGCATTCCTCTAGCAGCCTCAGTCCAGTTGGTTTAGGACCGGGTGATGCTGACGCCGCAGTAAGATATTCTAGTATTTCGCGATCCTGATCTTGTCCATACAGTTCTAGATACTTCACAAACTCCTTAAACCCAATGGTTTGTAATATGCCCCGATGGTACTGGCAAGTACTGTGCGTGTGAGGGATACACAAGAGAAGAAATTTTTTATTGTGTTTTTTCAATGCGAAGATCAAACCATTTTTTTTGTAAATAACTTAATGAAATGTAATTTAGTTAAACTTACCCGTAAGGTTTGACAGACGATTCGTAAAATGTTCTTATCTCTGGTAGTAATCCTTGAGCAACCATGCTATCCACCCTTGCATCCAAACGATGGTTCAGAGTATCCTGCTACCCAATACAGATTCGATTAAACAGTTTGAAACAGTTGTATTTAATTCTAGTCTAACCTGATCACATTGTATCCATAGAATGACAACATTTTGATATCGCAGTGGACCGCCCAAACCACAAGCGCCTGGTATAGAACGTTGCTCTGCCAGTTCCTGACTCATTGTGCACTGTCCGCCCGATTCTATGTACACCTCAAGTGCCCTGGAAGAAGCAGAATGAAACAACATACATTTAAGCAGTTTAATATCAAACGTTACGTTTAATGGCAATTCTTAAAATTGTGCAGGAAAATCAAAACGTGCCCAGACAAGTGCTAATACGAGAAACGTGTCAATTGCGCTGGGGCACAACGATACACAACCCATGTTTTGTCTACTTCCTATGGTGGTTGATTTTCTGTTTTGTCGTCCTCTTCACTCATTACGACTATTGTATTTTACAGTGCAAACTTCCATGATTTTCTAGTGACATTACCGTGACACATATAGCTGCAATGTGGTATATATACTCCCGTTGTTGCATCAAAAGGCATATAGTGAAAAAGTAACTCTTTTGAAACAAACGATGGCAACCGTCAATATAAAATTCATAGGCCTGGCATGCTTGTTGTGTGTCACAGTAGCTACAAGATCAGAATGCTTCTACGACTACATCCAGATGAAGAGCGTCTGCCAAGCCCAAAAGGAGTGTGTTCGTCTTCTTGGTATTCCTTGTGCCCGTTTAGCTGTCTACTCCAAACATATATACCCCAATGATACCGAAACGAAGTGCATGGTACGTTGCATGGGTCTCAACCTCGGCTGGTGGAATGACACGAATGGAGTTCATAAACCAGCTATGCGTAACCTTTTTCATCCGGACATAGACGACTACGACTACGAGCACCGTACCTACCACTGTCTCAAATCTCAACAGCTAGACAACCCTACGCTTCACCTAGATGCGTGTGAGCGTGCGTACGAATCCTTTCGATGTTACTACGAGCAGTATGGCAACATCGTGGTTACACCTCAGTTTGTACCCCATAGTGCTCTGCAACAGCTAGATGTCTTACATCAGTGTGCAAATATGTTACAAATTCCTCTCGTAGTATCAGATGCTTGCTATGAAACTAAATCTCCTTCAGAGCGTGATATTGGTTGTTTATTGCGCTGTTTTCTGCTGAAATGTGGCCTGTACAACGAGCAACACGGACCAAACCTTGATCGCCTGTATGTGCAGTGTAACAACTACGTAAACGAAACTCAATTCCGCGAAACAACGGGTGCCTGCTTCCAGCAGCTAAAAACAGAATGTCAGGATGAATGTGTGTTAGTGAGCAGGTTTTTGCAGGAGTGTTTTTATGAAGGAGGAGTATTAAACCCTGGTTTAGTAGCGCCATTATCATTAATAGAATCATTAATAGAAATTATTGTTGGTATGATTGTTCCAATTCGACTTACTGCTTCAATAGCTTAATTTTTAAAATATTTCTGAAATAAAACGTGATACGCATAACTCTATTACATTTCAAATTACCACGGTTTCAAAAAAATAGGAAAATACTACGAACTTCTGTTTTGTAAAACGTGTATGATTTTAAAGGTCACAGTCGTGCTTCCATCATCTGTTTTCCAAATAGCTTAGTCTACGACGAACGCAAGTTCGCGAAATGAAAGAATGCTGATATAATTTTGGTACTGTTAGGTTTCAAAACAAAAGGCAACACCAGATATTATTATTAATTTTTATTACTATTTTTATTTTTATTATTGTTATTATTATTATTATTATTATTATTATTATTTTTATTTTTATTATTATTGTTATTATTATTATTATTATTATTATTATTATTATTATTATTATTATTATAATTATTATTATTATTTTTTTTTTTATTATTATTGGAATGAGCGAAAAGTACTCGTACTCAGTGTTGACCTTTTGATATCCCAGAATGAAGGAATTCCCTGCAAACAAGTTTAAGTCATTGGAATTTCGAATTTTCGAATTAAAATATACAAGTACCAGACATATAAAGCGGTATTGGATATTGATAAGGAATCGGATGAACGTTTGGTACTAATAGAAAATCACAATGTAGGATTTGATGGATGTAAAGTTTCTGTATT